>CABHPR010134717.1:13208-34797 GCA_902168415.1 Peromyscus melanophrys | reverse complement strand
CACACACACACACACACACACACACACACACACACACACACACACATATATTAAAAGACAAAGAGGTTATCAACTTGGGAAGGAGCATATGCAGAGATGGAGGGAGGAAAAGGGAGAGAAAATGATGTAATTCTATTTCAACTGAATAAATGAAAAGAATTCTTTAAAAGTCAACCACCTTAAATAAAAATTAATATTTTATATATTCTGACATATATAAATGTAAGCATGGGAATTAACTGTTACAGAGGAAAGAACAAAAGCAATTGGAGTTACTGTGTTGGAGGTAATTGGTGTTGTGATGGTAATTTAAGTGAGCTTTGATGAATTAAGGGTATATATAGTAGCTCCTGAAGCAACTAAACATGGTGTCAGGAGAAATAGGTAAAAGACACTTTAGAAAAGTTGGAAAGGAATCCAAGGGAGAATTGTATCAGTGACTGTCAAACTTGGTAAGAATTCTAGACTGGTTTAGATGAGAATGGAAATGAAGCATCTCAACTGTAAAGTTGAAGTATAAGGATGAAAATAAGTATGACTCTAGGTCTAGGAAACACAGGGCAGTTGTCCTGTTGATAGAAGAGGTATGGCCAGATAGAGATTATTATAATGACATCATTCTAAAAGTGCTGATCTCCTAATTACAGAACTTACAATACATAAGGGGGAAAAGGAGGGCTAATATGAGAGGAAGACAAACCTATAATTATAGGTGGAGATTTGAACACTCTCAGAGTAATTGATGGAATAATTAGCAGAACAGTTTTGGCGATTTCTAGAATGTAAAGCTACCTTTGTCAAGAAAATACAGCAGCTGGGTAAAGACAGAAAAATTGGTAGATAGAAGAATACAGTCCCAAACAAATGTATACTTCTATGTTGTAAACTGATTGTTCCTATAAAATAGCAATGTAATTCAACGGCAAAAGAATGTGCTTTCTAAGTAAATGAAACTATTTAAGATAAAAAAATAATTCAAAATGTATCAACAAATCTAATTATAAAGCTAACACTGTAAAACTTCTAAAAGAATATGGGTGAATATCTTGAAAATGCTGAGGTGAGTAAAAGTTTCTTAGACACAAGACATGCATACTATAACAAAATAATAATGAATGATATTCTATTAAAATTAAATCCATGCTTCTAAGATGACAATATCAAATTGAGTTTATGATTCACTTTATATTCATAGGTTATATTAAGAAATTTTATTCGGTGGTAAAGATATAGGCAAATAAAACAGTTGCAAAAGACTTACACAAACTTATTAAAAGAAGGTGTTGGATAAAGGATATTGGAATTTCCCAAGCATACGAGAAGCTATTCAACATCATTAGTTTTTAGATAAAATGAATTAAACCATCAATGTAGCCATATACTTGATGTAATCAATTTAAAAAGGGGGAGATTTACTTTTAGCTCAGTTTTAGCCTCTAATGATCACAGAACATCATAGAGAGAGCACATGGAGGGTAACGAGCTCACTTGGTGGATGGCCTGGAAGCAAAAAGAGACAGAATATCTCCTTCAAAGGAGTGGTTTGGTTTTCTTCCTGTATGTCCCACTTCCGCAGAATGGTAGCAACTATTCCTAACACGTCAGGGACCAAGACCAGTACTACAGGCCTTTGGAGAATATTGGGATTCAAACTGTAAGAAAGCTGTTGGAAAACTAAAACTATACTTAATATTGAGTAAGCAGAGTAGAGGTTCCCTCATATATCATCAGTGACCGTGTAAAATGCAACCTGAAAAGGATCTAGAAGTTTCTTATAGACTTAAACATATAATATATAATGTATGTTCTAACAATTCCGTTTCCAGGCACTTAATAAAATGAAAAAAAAAGCATGTATTCATCACAAGACATATGCAATAATGCTCCAGCACTTTTATTCCCAGTGGTTAAAAAGAGAACCATCAACCACAATCTGTTTGTTTACCAGTTCCAGGCTGGATGTATTGTGATGCCTTGAGAACTTGAAATACTTGACCAGGCCTGCCCGAACATGCCTAGAATTCCAGTGCTAGGGAAGCAGAGACAGATGAACTGTAACAAATTCAAGGGTAGCCTGGTCTAATAGAGTCCAGGCCAGACATTGTGAAACACCCCCCTCTCCCTCTCTTCCTCTCTCTCTCTCTCTCTCTCTCTCTCTCTCTCTATATATATATATATATATATATATATATACATATATATATATGTATATATATACACACACACACAAATTTATCTGAAGTTATAAGGAGGTAAAAAGGGAAGTTAGAAGTTTAGAAACCAGGTCATTTCCTTGGCTGAGAGGAAAGTGCATTAGGGAACTTCTGGGTGATGGAAATAATCAGTATGTTAATTGGAACTTGTCAGTCAATTATACAATGTAAATTTATGCATTTTATTACATACAAAGTGTAGCTCTAATAGTTCTTTCAAAACATATTGAAGCTCACAGTGGTAGCACATACCTGTGATCCTCATACTTGCAAAAGCAGGAGTAGGCGGAGCTAAGGCCACCCTCAGCTCCACAGTGAGTTTGAGACAAGCTTGGGCTACATGAGACTCGTTTCGAACAATACATTCTTTTTCAAATTAAGAATGATTCTTTTTCCACCTACTTAAAAAAAAAAAGCAGCAACAGCAATAATAATAGGTTGATATTCACTGGTTGTCTACTGTGGGCTGACCTGTTGGTTTTTTTGTTTTCTGGTTTGGTTTGGTTGTCAGTTTAACACAAGCTCCATTTATCTGGAAGAAAAACCTCAGTAGAAAAAAAAATGCCTCTATCAGATTGCCCCTGAGCAAGTCTGTAGGGCATTTTCTTAAGAAATGATGGGTGTGGGAGGGCCCAGGCCACAGTGGCAGGTGGGTAGAGGGCCTAGTCCACCCTGGCAGGTGGTCCTGGGTTGTGTAAGACAGCAGGCTGAGAGAGTTAGGGGGAGCAAGGGAGTAACCAGCACTCTTCCATGGCTCTCCCGTCAGCTCCAGCTGCCAGGTGTCTACTTCCAGGTTTCTGTTTCCGGATTCCTGCCCTGACTTCCCTCAGTGACCGAGTGGGACCTAAGATTTGCAAGGTAAAATGACCCTTTCCTCTACAGCTTGCTTTTGGCCATGCTGTTTTATCGCAACAACAGAAACTCTAAGACAGAAATTGGTATGAGGTCATGGATATTGCTATGACAGATCTGTGTTTTGAGAAGGATTGTGAAAGGACTTTGGAACTTTGGACTAGAAAAAGCTATTAAATGTTCGGAGCTTAATGAGCTATTGTAGGAATCTAGAAGATAATGCTCAGAAAAGGGCAGATGATGGAAAGAGGCCTGGCTTATAAAGATTCAGAGGGAAGTTTGAGAGGCTCTTCAAGATTCTATTAGGGCTATTTGATATTTGATCTAAGATTCTGTGGTTTGGGTCAACTGGGGCTGAAGAACTGCTGGTGATTAACAAGAGACCAGAACTACTAAAGTCAAATATTTGCTTTGCTGGGACAATTGATACTGATTAGATGGAGCTGAAGGATCCCTTGTATTAAGAAGAGACCAGCATTAGTGAGGCAAAACCTTCTAGGAAGTGTTTCCTTGGGGTCACACAGAAACTGTGGTCCAGAAGGGGATAAGGTTGTGCTGGCTACTGAACCCGGTAACGTGAGTCTTGTAGGTGGTGCTGGGTTGGAAGACATGAAGGAGTCACGGAGAGCAGCTGAGGCTTGACCATGGGAAAGGCCAGGAGAGGCCATTGGTGAAGCTACAGCCTTGGCGGCAGAAGGCTCAGGATTGAATAAATCATAGAGAGAAGTTGAGGCTTGGCACCATGTGGCAGTGCCAGAGTGCCAGAGAGGCTCTGGGTAAGGGTGCAGCCCTTGTGGAGTAGAGTCAGGCTGAGCATACCAGAGAAGTTGTGTGTACGAGGGAGAGAAGGACCAGGGAAGTAAATGTGCCCAAAGAACCTTTTGGATCAGAAGATGGCCTTTGGTTTTGTGATGATTTGAATGTAACTGTGTACTGGTTCTTCCATCTTGGAATCAAAAAGCATTTAAGCTGTTTTTGTTTATTTGACTTTGTAGGAGTCCACATTTGAGAGACTTTGGGTATTTTTGAAAGGTTTTGAACTTTGAAAGAGACATTGAATTTTTAAAAAGACCAAAAGTGTTTGAATTTTTAAAGACTGTGGCACTTTTACAATTATTTTTGTTTTATGTCATGATGTTGATTTTAATATGCGATCTTGGGGATAAGCAAGAAAGGAAATGTGACAGTTGAATACCGATGTGCTTGTGTGTCAGTTGACAAGGAGTCAATTGTCCTGGTTGGTTTTATATATCAACTTGATACAAACTCTAGAGTTATCTGGGAAGAGGAACCTCAACTGAGAAAATGCCTCCATCAGATTGCCTACAGGTAAATTTGTAGTGCATTTTCTTGAGTATGATTGATGTTGGAGGGCCCAATCCACTGTGTTTTATGCTACCCCTGAGTAGATGGTAGTAGGTTAAATAAGAAAGCAGGCCAAGCAAATCATGAGTAGCAAATAACCCAGTAAGTGGTGTTCCTCCATGGCTTCTGCTTCAGTTCCTGCCTCCAGGTCATGCCTTGAGTTCCTGCCCTGAGTTTCTTCAGTGATGAGGTGTGACCCAAGAGCCATAAGATGGAATAAACTCTTTCCTCCCAAAGTTGCTTTTGGTCATGGTATTTTATCACAGCAATAAAAACCTAAGGCATGGGCCAAACACCTGATATAATAAAACAAACATATGATTAATGCATATTATCAATGTCATTGTTGGGGCTGGAAAGATGCCTCAGTGATAAAGAGCCCTGGCTGTTCTCCCAGAGGACACAGGTTCAATTCCCAGTATCCACATGGCAGCTCAAACCTGTCTGTAACTCCAGTTCTAGGGAATCTGACACCCTCACACAGACATACATGCAGGCAAAACACCAATGCACATAAAATAAAAAAAAAATCATAAATAAATAAATAAAACTTTCCCAAACCCCAAACAACAACAAACAAACAAAAAAAACCCTCAAAGTAATGTCTTTGTCTTCAGCACTATTATCATATTATAGTTGTGGTATCTTCTATTTCCACTGTAGACATAAGGAAGTTGAAGTCCAGAATGTTGCATTCACATGCTCAATTGCTCCTGAGTGGAGACTTGTGGAGCCAGTCTTATTAATGCAGGCATTTCTCCCAATTCCCTGCCTCTCCCAACTGCCCTGTTCTCCCAATGCTTCTTGAGCAGCCTCTGAATTGTTCATGGCAATCATGATTGTCTAAAAGATAAGGAGTTAATTTTTTCTTAGGAATTTCAGGTTCCACAGAGTTGAAAACTTCTGAAACTCACCCTAGCACCAGCTAAGCATGTGGAAATACAAACTAATTTCTCTAGGCATCTGTATAACACGGACTTAAAGAGTAGGTACGACCGTGTCCTTTCTCCAGGTGCTCATACCAGACTGCCAATTTCTCAAAGCTGGCAACATTTCCAGCAGCTGGTTGATCAGGTTTGAGTAATACCACTGTGTGGTCCTGCTAAAATATTTTGGATGTTTTCTATTCTTCTTTCCTTTCCTAGGTTTCACAGAAGGAAGCGCAGGTGTGCCTTGTTACCAGTTGTTGCCAACAAGGTTCCACTTATCATCTTTCCCCTTTGACAGTCCCTGAAATGCGCTAGGACAGAACAGGTTACAGGCCTGTGTTGGGTTTCTGAGGAGAGGGCATATCAATATTTACAACTGAATGGTGGGCACCTTGCCATCTCTGTGTGGTATCGTATGCTGATTTGACAGCAAACAAGTTGGAACATACATCAGAATCTTATTAAACTAATCTACGCTATAATCTATAGATTTAACTTCACCAAGGCTCTTTGTAAGAATTGGATTTCATGACATATAATTAGGTTTAATGAAATCTCTGTAAAGCTTTGTAATCAACCAATGGATTCTTATTTGCTTTCCATTCAACATTGACCAATGCTTTTCATAGTACCTGTTCAGAGGCTAGGGAAGGCCTAGTCTTCCTTTTAAATCTTTTGTTTGTTTGTTTCTTTTTTCATTTTCAAAACCTAATTTATTGTTATGTGCATGACTGGAGTTCCAGAAAATTCATCAGTTAAACCCAGAAAATATCTTGCAAAATAGGCTGTTTTGTAGCATCATGTTCACTTTCTTCCAGAATTATTTCAGTCCATTGTTCCCCACCCCCAATACCTTCATCCAGATCAACTGAATGCTCACTTCAAAAGCAGGCTCACGAATTACATTGCTGAGACCCCCCAACTCATAAGGTTAGCTGAAGGTCCCAGCTAAAAGGTCCAGCCATCATTCCAGGTGGCTCTTATTTACTTTAATATTTAGCAACTTCTGCTTGCTTGACAGGGAAGGAAAAAAATGGTCACCAAACATGTTATTTGTATTAACAAAAAAAAGGGGTGGGGTGGGGTGGGCGGTTCCTAGAGTGAATGGAGAATTCAACCTCAGCCAGAAAAAGAAACTTTTCACATTGGGCACAGCAGCTACTGTCTGCAAAAGGCTACTTGCCGGCTTACAACGTATATAGCACACTATGCTATTATCTCCAGGCTCACAAAGAGGTTTTCAGATCTGCTACATGAAAGATGTTGTAATAAGCCACACAAATGCTACATGAACTAACGCAAATGTGAAGAGGGGGAGAATTTAATACCTGCAGATATAAAACCTCAAGTTTGTTTTTAAAGCTCCCTTTGATCTTGAGAAGAAAAGAGAGATTTAATCAGTCTTTTGGAGAAGTTATCCCATGCTGGACTGTGCTGCCTCATTCTAGTTCAAAAGGGGCAAAGGTGGTTTCTTTTAAACTGAGTTGTAGAGGGGCAGGAACTGACACAAATGAGCAGCTACCTTGATTTCCATGGATCAAATGATGGGGACTGTAAAAGGCATTTCTATGTTGAAGAATTTGAACAGCCTGTACTCCAGAGAAACATAAAAGTAGCTCAGTGGCGGCTTCTTAAAATTGTTTTATACTTTTTCAAGAACTCGCAACTGGACGGGTGAACTAATAAATCACCTTAAATAATTTGCTTGAGCATTTTTTACGTACTTCCTGTTCCTTGAATGATTTTTCCTCCGGTCACCAGGATTGCCAGAGCATTACAAATGAGCTTTTCCTACTGCTGAACTCTGGCTGGCCTCAGTCCACCTGACAGGCGAAAGAACAAGGAAAAAGGTCGTTGGAAGCAGGTGGCTTCATGCAAGACTTCATCCTTTAGGAGCCATGGGGCCACCGGTCTCTCTGAAAGCCTGGATGCCACTGTGCAACTTTCACTTCCAGGCTGCTGTCATCGTTCACAGGCACCTCTACATCATTTTCCTCTCTTTGTCTTTGTTCTGAGCTCAGCTAGACAGACAGCCATGTTCAGAGCAGTTCTGTGGAGTTTTAGTGGAGACTGGAAAGGAAGCAAACGTGTTTTTGTTTTTGTTACAAACGAAAGCTCATTTACTACAAACCTATTTAATAATACCTCCAACCTGCGTACACACACAGCTAACGCTCTGTAGGGATTTGAAAGAAAATGTCCCCCAAAGGGTGTAGCACTATTAGGAGGTGTGGCTTTGTTGGAGGAAGTGTGCCACTGTGAGGGCAGGCTTTGAGGTCTCTTTTGCTCAAGCTTTGCTCCATGTGCCAGTTTGAGTTTCTGTTCCCTGCCTGCAAGATGTAGGACTCTCAACTCCAGCACTGCGTGTGCCTGCACACCCTCATGATGATAATGGACTGAATCTCTGAACTGTGAGCTAGCTACCCCAATTAAATGTTTGCCTTTATAAGAGTTGCCATGGTAGGGGCTGGAAAGATGGCTCAGCAGTTAAGAGCACTGGCTACCCTTCCAAAGGACCCTGGTTCAATTCCCAGCACCCACATGGCAGTTCACAACTGTCTGTAACTCCAGTTACAGGGGATCTGGCAACCTCACACAGATATACAGGCAGGCTCTCTTTGTACATACAAAATAATTTTTTTTTTTAAAAAAAGAGTTGTCGTGGTCACAGTGTCTTTTCTTTCTTTCCTTTTTTTTTTTTTTTTTTTTTTTTTTGTTTTTTTTTTTGTTTTTGTTTTTCGAGACAGGGTTTCTTTGTGTAGCTTTGCACCTTTCCTGGATCTCACTCTGTAGACCAGGCTGGCGTCGAACTCACAGAGATCCACCTGGCTCTGCCTCCCAAGTGCTGGGGTTAAAGGCGTGCGCCACCACTGCCCGGCAAAATAATTTATTTATTTTTATTTTATGTGCATTGGCATTTTGCCTGCATGTAGGTCTGAGTGAGGGCGTCAGATTTTGGACTTATAGACAGTTGTTAGCTGCCATGTGGGTCCTGGGAATTGAACCCGAGTCCTCTGGAAGGGCAATCGGGGCAATCAGTGCTCTTAACCACTGAGCCATCTCTCCAGCTCCCCACAGTGTCTTTTCACAGCAATAAAAACCTAACTAAGATAGGCTCTATGAGATGACGTTTGTATTCAGACTGAGCACTTGCCTCTGAATGCTGTTAATGCTTTGTTTATCTATTCCACGCTATATTGCAGGCTCATTTCTAGATTAAGAACGTCGCTAGATAGTTGGGGTTCAACCTTGGGTAGGTAAAAGCAATGTTGTAGAAAATAAATCGAATTTTTGGACAAGTGCTAACAAATATTGGAGCAATTCTGGACCAATGGCTTAATTGGTAAAGGTTTTCAAATACTATTTAGTCAATATTACTTACCTGTTCCCTCTGATTCACAAAGGTGATTTTTCCGCCTCCTCTTTCTCACTGTGGAGATATTTTTCTGGCTCAAGGTTTGAGGAGTTTCAATCTAGGGATGGCTGAACCCGCTGCATTGAGCTGGAGGCAAGGCTTCAGAACATTAATGTAGCTGGAGTTATCTCCAGTCCCGCCCAGGCCTGCACCCACTCAGACCCAAATAAACACACAGACGCTTATATTATTTAAACTGGCCTAATGGCTCAGGCTTCTTGTTATCTAGTTCTTATATCTTAAATTAACCCATAATTCTTATTTATGTTTAGCCATGTGGCTTGGTACCTTTTCCCAGTTCTGCCTTCACATCTTGCTTCTCATAGCGGCGGCTGGCAGTGTCTCCTGACTCAGTCCTCTTGTTCCCAGAATTCTATTCTCTGCTTGTCCTGCCTATACTTCCTGCCTGGCTACTGGCCAATCAGCATTTTATTTATACAGACCAATATCCACAGCACATTAAGGTCTCAGGAGCATCTGATGGAGGCGGCTTCCCTCTCTGTTGCCAAGAGACAGAAAGAAGGAAACAGAAGAGTCTTCCATAGCACTCGGTGTCCGTGGAGTGGGGGGGGGGGGGGGGGGGCACACACATGATGCCAACTGTGTTTCATTCAGAGGACAGCTTTCAGTTGTTAGCTTTCTTCTTCTACCACCTGGGTCCCAGGGATTGACCCCAGGTTGTTAGGTTTACTAACAAGTTCATTTACACATTGAGTCATCTCACTGGCCTACTATTCATTGGTATATAACTAGTATTCCACTGAATAATTTAACTTTCCTATTCTTAACTGTTGAAGTTACTATCAGGTTTCTAATGTTCATAGCAACCTCTCAGATCAATAAATACAATAAAAATGATCTTCCTAGACAATATGAGTAAGGCATGGCTACTGTTTTTTGTTTCCTTTTAAACTCTCCTAAGATAATCAATCAGTGTGTGTGTGTGTGTGTGTGTGTGTGTGTGTGTGTGTGTGTGCCTTTTGAGAATTGAATACAATGTATTTTAATCACTTCCATCCCCCTTCTCCATGTAGCAAGTCTTTCTCTGTACCTCCAGCTCCCAAATAATGATACAGAAATTTATTATTATTATTTATGAAAGGTTAGCCTTAGCTTAGGCTTGTCCCACTAGCTCTTATAACTTAAATTAACTCATTTATTTTAATCTGTGTTCTGTCACATGGCTTATTACCTCATCTCTCTGTACTGTTCATGTTGCTTTCTTGGAATCTGGCTGGTGGCCCTGCGTTTCTTCCTCTCTGAGTCCTCTCTGTCTCCAGAAATCCCACCTAACTTCTTCCTGCGTAGCTAATAGCCATTCAGCTCTTTATTAAACCAATCACTGTAACATATCTTCACACAGTGTAAGGAATATTCTACACATTTTCCATTTGTTGTCTAAATAAAAAAGAAAGGTTTTAATTCTAACATAATAAAACTATAAACAATAAGAACAATTATAAGGTAAGAATTACATTCACAATGTCCAGTCAATTTTTATTTGGCATATTTGGAGAAAATACTCTATTATCTATCTTATCTTGATGAATTTCAAGTTTTATACCTAAACCATTTTCTACCATAGCTTGTATTATTAACATCTTCAAACTATCTTTTTAGACCTCAAAACATTTTCTTAGAAAAACAATTTAAGCTTTTATGTCTCTCAACCTCTTATACTTTATATCTCTTCTGTAAGTTTCTTTTTTGAATTTGGTAACAAAGAAAACTGTAACTATAACAATCTCATCTTCAACTCCATCAGAGACCCAAGAAAGATATAATATTGCCTAAGTAAACAGGAAGTGTAGAGCAAGAAACTTCCAAAATTATTTAAACTACGGAAACAACCAGCTGCCTGGACGGTCATCCAAACTTCCTCTGTAACATTGGGGCATCCAGCTTTGGCCTACAAGCCTAGAATATATGATGGACTTTTCTGTGAAGCAGGAATTTTGAAGGACTGTCCTACCTTGTCTTGGCAAAGTTTGGCAGTCACTTTCTTTTGTGTCCTGCTGGTCCAGTTTGGACAGTGTACTGTCAGCGGTCGAGACAAGGGCAGTTTGTTACTCAAATGGCTAACTTTTGCCACAAACAAAGCAAATTCCATATGGAGGTTCTTTGATGCCTATCATTCTTTTTTTTTTAATAAATTGATGCTGCCAGGAGCAGACATGTCTCACTTTCATGAAAAGCCATATGTTATGAAAACATTTTAAATGCCATATTCTGTAGGTCTTTGAAGTGTCTGAAGATCACTGATCTATTTTAAATATGTCTATCTCTTATGACCTTGAAAACATACCTACCATGACTATAAGTTTGATTGTTATACATGACTAACTGTTAACCTATATTTATTATCCTAAATAGCTTTCAAGGACTAACACCTTACATTACATTTTAAATATGCTGCATAGGTACAATACCTTAAACAAGAATATAAACATATATATATACAGTATAAAAAAATACCTTAAAATGAATTAATATGCAAAAATCAATACCAGTATAAAATATTTGAGACTAGTGGTTGTTCAAAAGTAGACTCAACAATCCACCCTTTTATCCTATCATTTCTATACTATATCCCCTCCTTTTCCCTTCAGAGATCCCTGTTCAGCTTTTTTCCTGACCATAACCAATAACAACTTGTAACCAACCCCCCTAAATGATGACAAGCATGTATAACCAAACAAATGACCAAAAACCACCCACCCTACCTCTTGGAAATGTGGGTATTGCATTCTCTAGACAACTTCCTATTGTCTGGAGGCAATGGCATCTTTAGGGGACCCTGAGAAAATTGGGATAATGGTCAAGTATAGTCAGAAGATTTCCTGTGTCCCAGCCTGCCGGCAGTTGGGACAAATCTCTCCCACTCACGTCCCCCAAGTAAACACACAGAGGATCATATTAATTATAACTGCATGGCCATGGCTCAAGCTTTTTGCTGGCTAGCTCTTATATCTCAAATTAGCCCATAACTATTAATTTATGCATCACCACATATTCTGTGGCTTTATCTGCATCCTGTTACATGTTGCTCCTTGGGCAGCTCACTGGGGTCTCTCTTCACCTTCTTTCTGTCTCTCTCTTTGAATTTCCCACCTGCCTCTAAGCTGCCTTGCCATAGGCCAAATGGCTTTATTTATCAACCAATCAGAGCAACACTAATTCACAACATGCAGAATGACATCCCCATCAGTCAAATACTGGAAGAGCTAGCTGTATCATTTGTTGTCCAGTCTCGGTATAATGGGAAAGTGCAGGGCTTATCTGAAGTCCTGGTGAGAGTAGAGTAAGAGTGGACCATCTCAGCTAGCAGCTTTGAAGATGTTCCGGATACAGAATTTTGAGGAAACTACAACAGAGGCATTCTGAGAGGCTGGATCACCTGAGCTACTTGTCTTTATTGGTATCTAGTCCTTTTTTTCTGAAAACACACAAACTTTTAAAAGGTAACATTTATATCTGCATTAACACAAATATGGGCTGTACAGTGTACACAAATCAGTCAAAGGTGATTTTTTTGTTTTATGTTTGAGCAGGTAAAAGTCTACTAACTTCATAAGTTTGTTTGGACTGTATAACAAAACTGTAATGTAAATCTTTATCCAAGCCATATGAAAGGATGGCATGTAATAATAAGACATGAGGACTCTGTAGTCAACAAGATTTATCGTGTCTCATCCATTCTCAAAGCTGTTCCCATGTTGAGTGATCAGCTTATACTTTACCTGTCTTGTAGTCTTTCTTCTGCTTTTTCCCTCATGTCTACAGCTAAGATCCTCAGGAGGTCTCCTCCAGTCCAATCTGACCTTGATTAACTTTGAAGGAATTCATAGCTTTTCATTTCCTGTGGAAACAAAAGTCCAACCTCTCCCTCAACACAACACAATGTCTGACTTCCATTTTGAAGCTAAAATATCCCTGAAGTATCTAGGCTGGTTTAATTCAGCAGTTCCTTCCATAGTCCAATGTCTCTCATCAGCTGTCATTCTCTGTTCATGAGCATTCAAAAAATTCAAAGTCAACAAAGAACCATTCAGGATCCAGATGCCCTGTGTATTTCCCATCTTTACATGGCTTTTTAAAATATTAATTTACTCTTTCTCTAGAGACTTTATTATTTTTAAACTATGTTTTTTCTATGACTGTCCATACTCATTTTCTTTTCTTCAGCATCTAAGCACATTTTCAAACATACTGTACTTTTTTTTAGAGGTTTTCTTTGTCTGAACATGGCTTTACTAAACATCTGCAGAGTTCTCTGACCATGTGAGACAAATCTTAAACTGCCATGTCAGCTGCCGAGTGGCTCAGCTTAGCGCATGGCACTGGCATGTGGCACTGGAGGCTGACTCCAGCTCGCAGATAGCAGCAGGTAGCTGTGCCTCTGTATGCCACCAAGCATCAGCCTTTCTGAGAGACCACAGGACCAGGAAGCTATATCTGGCTCCTTGACCAGAACTTTTCTTTGCTTTCTCAGGACCTATGTATGGATATTTGAGTCCCACTTTGGGTGCTATATGTAGCAAGTCTTTGTACCTCCAGCTCCCAAATAACAACATGGAAAATTATTATTGATTATGAAAGCTTGGCCTTAGCTTAGGCTTGTCCTACTAGCTCTTATAACTTAAATTAACTCATTTATTTTAATCTATGTTCTGTCGTGTGGCTCGTTACCTCACCTCTCCACACTGTTCATGCTGCTTTCTCCACATCTGACTGGTGACCCTACCTTTCTTCCTCTCTGAGTCCTCTCTGTCCATAGAAGTCCCACTTAACCTCTTCCTGCCTAGCTAATGGTCATTTAGCTCTTTATTAACCCATCGCAGTGACACATCTTCACACAATGTGAGGAATATTCTGCAACACTCCTAGCTTTTCCCAGATCCATCCCATCCCCTTTCCACCCAGCTTTGTGTCTTTTTTGTTGCTGTTGTTTTTTAACCAATCCAATTGAATTTGTTCTGTGAAAATATTTTGAGAAATGTGACTTTCCACCAGAGCATGGTCAAATGACCAGGGGCTACATTCTTACAGAAAATTGGCTCTTTCTCTCCTAGAAATTATCCTTTGCCAATAGCTCCTCCAGGGTTTCATGCCCAACTCCCCTTTCCATGCTAGGATTTGGTCCGACTTGAGCATGCTATCAAAACTATCCTGAGTTCTTATGTGCAACTGTCCTCTTAGGTCCAGAAGACATTGTTTCTTGTGGTCACCTACCATCTTGTCTCTTACACTTTTCCTGGCCCATCTTCTGAAATATATGAGCCTTGGGAGGAAGGATGCTCTATTTAGAGCTGAGCATTCCAACATCTCTCTTTCTTTGCATTTTGGTCTCTGTGTTAATAGCTATGTACTGCAATTAGAAGCTTCTCTGATAAGGATTGAGAGTTGAATTACTCTATGGGTATAACAATAAGTAACTAAGAATCAATGTAAAACTATGTCATTTGGCAGCAAAATTGTAGTAAATTCTCCGCTAGGGCCTGTCTAGCCATGGGTTCTTGGCCTGTGCCTGGTATGGGTTTCATCTGGTGGACAGGACTTAAATCCAGTCAGAAAGTTGTTGTCTACACCCATGATATCTGAGCTGCTATTGCACCAGTGGGCATGTCTTGCCAGGCCACTCATAATTATAATTCACAGGCTTACAACATTACAAAGGATAAGATTGGTGGTTATTTTTCTCTTCCAATACTATACATAGCAGCTTCAGCCAGTAGGAATAAAGTTCCCAGGTGAGTACCAGCTTGATTTCTTCATGTTCTGTAACTCAAGTATGTGGTCTCTAAAGCAATAGGGTCTTACAGTTACGGAGGGCAATTCAAACCACGGTAGTAGCCCATAATGTTGAGTCACGGGCGATGGACCTCACTAATCAAGAATTCTAGAAGACATAGCCCATTTCTGACACTGTGCTTTTTGTTTGTTAGCCTGTGGTGTCTAGTAGGGGCACTGTCATCCAGTTCTAGGACAGCTCCATTTTTAACTTTTTATGTATGAATGTCACCCTGAGTCCTAGATAACTTTGTGCATGCTGACATCACAGTAGTTGATCATATCATTCTTTAACAACCTCTTTCTCAGTCTGTTCTTCCGACCTCTTAAAGGAATTTTGGAAAGTGACACCTTTGTCTCATTTTTCTTTGTCCTTAAAGCTTGGGACACTATGCATCCTGAGTACATCCTGAATACAGAGATTTTTTTTAGTCATTAAATCATATCTGCTCTTATGATCAGAATTTAGTTGAACTGACAATGACAAATACGTATTTAACTAATCATAATGCAAAGATGAAAGAACCATTACTTTTAAAACTAGAGATACACTTATCCTATCTTTTTACAGACCAAGTTAGTTTTAGAAATAACTTGCAATCACTAAATGGAGTCTTCCTTGGCAGGATACCATATAGGTAAACACTTAACATTTTAAAGTATGCTTTTTGCCTAACATTTATTCTTTCCTTTAGAAAATAAACTATGAATGTTTGAATTGCTACATACTGACTTTCCATTTTACTGTGAAAATTTATATAATTGTGAGGAACTTAAAATGACAAGTTGTCTTCTGTTTTCACTCTGATTTTGGCTATGTGGAGGCAAACTTAACTATCAAAACATAACCCTATATAAGACAACATTGTATAATTAGTTCATTCAAAGAAAAAGAAAGGGGGAGAAAGAAAGAGAAGACAAGGAAGGAAGGAAGGGAGGGAGGGAGGGAGGGGAGGGAGGGAGGGAGGAAGGAAGGAAGGAAGGAAGGAAGAGAGAAGAGCAAAAAAAGCAAGGGAAAAAAGAAAGGAATGCAGGAAAGAGAAAAAGAATCCATGTCCATTTGGGATTGTGGAAGAGGGGCTGGGAAGATGATTCATCAATAAGAGTACCTGCTGCTCTTGCAGAGGATGTGAGTTCAATTGCCAGCACTCTGGCTGGGCATGTCACAAACGCCACTAATTCCAGCTCCAGGGTGTCCAATATCCTTTCCTGGCCTCTATAGACACCTGCACTCATCTACAAAGGCACATGTGTGTTCACATAATTACAAATAAAATAATAAATAAGGTCTTATTTTCAAAAAGAGTTAATTTGGAATTATGAAAAACTAACCTCATTATGTAAGGGACTAGCATTTGTTAAATACTTGCCACACAATAGTGCTTATGCTTTCAATATTTTCCCATGGTGGTTATTTTCCACCATGATGATGTTATAATTAATGATTATTATACCTAGTATATAATGATTATTATAATTAAGATAAGGATGCTACTTGTGACTCTAAGGTTTTTGGGTTGTTTTATTACTATACATTAAATATTGCTAGGGTACTGAGTACAAGTAAGTCTTCATCAAGTATGGATAATTAGTCTTATTAGGGATTACTAGAAACTCTTTTCTCTTCAGTTTCCACTATAGCAACGTTCCTACATTCAGATAATTTTCTCTGGTTAATTGTAAATCAGCAGTAGACAAGAAGGCCAAGGTCTTTGCTATTCACAAGTTTTAGTCACATCCTAAATTTGTTAGTATGAGCAATTGGCTCTGTCTCTACAGAAAACCAGAGCTTCCTCTTTTTTAAAACAGACCAGAATTAAGATTCTTCCGCCAATGATTTATTGCCTGGTAACATCAATCAACTGGACTCTAGCCTCATTTCTTAGGAAAAGTCACTTGGCAGATGGTGAATGACTCATGCGACTTCCATGACTCAAGTTTTATTTGTTCTTTTGAAATGTTTTTTTTATAATGATTACTATTCTTCATGCATAAAATTGACTTGCTTTTCAAAGGAAAAAAATGGCATTTATTTCTAGTAACCATGAGAGACTTTCAACAATGTAAACTAATATTAGGTTTAAAACAAGTAACATATTAGTTTCTTCCCGAAGGCACTAGTTTTTAAAGTTTCGTTGATCTATTCTTTAAGTTTCATTCTTCTATACAAGGCAGCCCAGCTCACTCTAACTTCTCCCAGACTCCTCCCTCCACGCCCCCGACCCACCCTCACACCTTCTTCATTGTTGTTTAATAACTCCCTAAGTCTAAGCGTTCTAATTAGAGCTGTCCGCATGCGCATGGGAATAGAGCCATCTATGGTAGCATGGACAACCTTCAGATACCACACCTCCGAGGAAAATGACCGTCCCTCCCCAGAAGCTGCCAGCTGCCAAAAACTCTGAGCTAGGTAGGGGTGGGACTTTATGAGCCCTTCTCCTATATACACCAGCAGGTTGAATTGTTTAATCTTGTGCTGGTCTTATGCTGGGAGCCAGATTACTGTGAGTGTATGTGATTCGCAATAGCCCTATCTTGTCCAGAGGTGGTGCTTTGCAGAGTTCTTCCCAACATCTGGCTCTTACAGTCTTTCCACCCCCTCTTCCAGAGTGTTCCCTGAGACATGGGGGAAGGAGTAATATGTAGCTAAAGTTTTTCTCTCTGGGTCCTGCCAAGCCCCAGCAGTCCCGTAGCCCACTTATAAAATAAACATACAGACGCTTATATTATTTAAACTGCTCAGCCATTAGCTCAGGCCTACCATTGTCTAGCTCTTACTCTTATACTCAGCCCATTTCTGTTCATCTATATGTCGCCACGTGTTCCGTGGCTTTACCTGCTGCCTTTACATGATGCTCCCTGGAAGGTAGGCTGGGTCTCCTCCTCTCTGCCTTCCTGTTTTCTCAATTCCCCTCTCTGCTAGTCCCGCCTATACTTCCTGCCGGGCTACAGGCCAATCAGTGTTTTATTTATCAATCAATCATCCACAGCAGTAATACATGTCTCATCTATGGCTGAGCACTCACAGTGTCTGGCTCCCTGCATGCTGACGGTGAGTCTCTGTGATAGCTGTTGTCCATTAGAGTAAGAAACTTCTCTGCAGAGGAGTGAGGACTGTACTCATCTACAGACAAGTACTTAGAAGGCAGTTTGAGACTACGGGAATAACTTTTAAAAGGGGATTTGCAATTTGGGAAGACGTTCTTTTGAATGATACTGAGAAACATGAGTTTCAAATCTGGGCTTCAAAAAGCACGATGCACAAGGGCCACAGTAAAATGACTATCTATAAGACTTAATTTCCGCTCCACAAATGAAAGTGATGGCATAACTGCCTTTTAAAGTGATACATTGCCAGAGTTATATCAATATGTGTGGATATTTAAGACTTCTTGTTGCTACATAACAGTGGAACAAGAATTCAGCAAAACAGCTCTGCTTTTTTATCAATACCATGGTTCATTCTAAATAATGCCTATAGATTTATGTGTTGTTTGCTTTATCATTTAAGTTCCTTTCATAAATACCTACATTAATATTGTTCTTAAAACAGATTCTAGGGCAAGAATTTCAGTGTAACTTATTTATCTAGGAGATTAGAAAGCATTAGTAGGAAAGTAGAAAAATGAGACAATAGAAGAATAAGGATTAAAAAAAATTCATAATCCAGCTAATTATCCCCATGCATGGGCAACAGAGGTCCTATGCCTGAAATGCCCTGAGAAACAGAGTAGAACATTCCTCAAATGGCAGTCACATGTCCTGTGACTACATCTCAGTCACTGATGGAAGGCATCCATCATGGATCAGTAAGATTTCATCCTCTGAGGCATTTCAACCACCTTTGTTTATGTATGTATACCCTATGATATTCCTAGGACATGGTCGCCTGGTGAAGGCGCCTTAACAATGTGTCCCCCTTAATAAACAGTTCATACATGTATTAACCTTGTAGACTTCCTCTTCTTGGTATCACCTTGATTGAGTGGACTGAGAGGATGAAACCCCAATCACCTCCGGTTCTCCTACCCCACTGCCCATGCCATGTCCCAAAGTATTCAGCATGCATGCAGGTCCAAGTACTGGCTGAAGGTGGAAAGTCCTTGATGTTGCCCTGGGATTCCATTAACAATGAGCCAAAATGGAGTCACTGGAATGGAATTTCTGTTATAAATGAACTCTAGAGGCTTTTCATCTAACGCAATGCTAGAAATGCAGGGCTGAGGACAGTAAGAAGATTTTGCAAACACTAACTCAGGCACACATGAGCTTAAGTGATCTGCAAGCTCTGCGGTAGGCATCATCTGCTCTCATATACGCAAAATGCCGTCTTGCTAATTCAAACTTCGGGTGCTGCTGTGGCATGGATTTGGTCCGCCCCTGCAAAATTCATGTGAAAAGTTAGTCCCTGATTGAACAGTGTTGGCCAGGGTAAAAGACATTTAAGGGGTGATTAAGCTGTTTAAGATAGATTAATGACACTCCCTCCAGACTAAGTTAATTATCATAATGGTGAGTGAATTGTCACTCTACTAGGATTGTGGTAGTTCTCACATGGTGAATGGTTGTAAAGTGAGTTTGCTGCCTCTGGGGACATTTTTGTTACATCTTTCTTCCTCACTTACTGTGTTTGACTTTTCTTTGCTTCTGCTTTTCTGCCGTAAGACAAAGTACCATGAGGCCTTTAATGGATATCACTGCACAATCACAGCCTCCGTTCCGTGAACTGTAAACCTCTATTCTTCCTACATCATCCAGTCTTGTGTATTCTGTTACAACAGAAAAATCAACTCAGACAACGATGCACTTAAAATAAACCACATAGCTGAAAGAAAGAGTTCCATCTCTTTAATAGGAACATTGTCCTTAAGACAGATCAGTCCTTAAAACCCCACTGGACAGAATAGTATTACCAGAAATAGCTTCACAAGAACACCTCCTAATTGGGGTTGTATGGCTTACATTTCCTAGCCTTGTTTAATCATTGCTTAGGGTAGAGGAAGCTCTAGGGCAATCTAATTGAAAGGCAAGCTACAGATGAAAACCGAAAAGTCTTAACCAGATAGTTTTCCCATCTTATACCTTAAGAGGCCTCACTCTTCCTTTGCTCATTCATATGCAAAGTGCAAATTCTCCAGGAATAATTATCACCTTCTTTTATTTATAGGAAACCTGCAACTTTGTGAATGGAGAACCGCATCTGCTCTGCCAATTTTCTCTATACGTATAATAATAATTATTGTTAAGACCACCGGTTAAATTTTGAAAATAGCTATTGATAATTAGTAGGGGTGTCATTCACATGGTGCAAATGCAGAGGAAACTATACAATAAAAAAACTGTAATCATGATGTCTTTACTGGATTCAACCCATAATTTCTAATGCCAGAATTCCATATTCACGTGGTTCACGATAACATTCATTTTGTCAAACTGCATGCATTAAAAAAATAGTATCCTTGAATAAATAGGCAAAGGCATGCAGCAACTAACTTCAAGCCATTTCCTCTATTTAAGGGAGTAATACTCAGGCTAAACTATGAGCTGGTGCTTTCGGAATGTAAATAGAACCTTCTCTAAAGCATTTGAAGGCTTCAGAGGCTAGCATACCATCTTTCAAGCTAGAATTCTGGATTTTCTTGTTGACCTCACTGTTACTCTAAGGACAGTAACTTGGACACACCAGTTCTCCTCTCCTTATTCACGCTAGTTGATGGGTATTTGGTAAAAGCAAAATGTGAGTGAGCTTGCTTACCGTTTCTAATAAAGAAGACCAAGCAAATGTTCACATTAAAGTTTGTTGAATGAATGTTCATATTAATGTTTCTCACATTGGGAAATGGTTCAGTCAGTGAAGTGCTTGTCAAGAAAACATGAGGCCCTAAGTTCTAACCCCACACCACAGAAGAAGCTAGACACGGTAGTGTGAGTCTATAGCTCCAGCATCGGGGAGGTTAAGGCAGGTGGATCCCTAGAGATTGCTGGCCAGCAGCCTATCCAAATCAGTAACTCCAGGTTCACTGAGAGACCCTGTTTCAAACAAACAAGGTGTGTGTGGGGGGGTTGGTGAATGAGGAGGACACTCACCACCAACCTCTGGTCTCTAACACACACTAGCACACACACAAATACAAATATACATAGACATGTACACACACTTGCACACATACAAATAACGTTGGCTGAATGCATACAAGAGGAATGATCATTGAAGATCTAGTTCTCTTTCAGTCTCTGTGATGTCTTACTCTTAAAACTATTGGGTTCAGTCAGACTATTGCCTGATATTGGTGATCTCTGCACGGGACCTTTCACTTAGTTATTAATCAGCCTTGTATGTTTCTTCTGTTTTCTGTACATCACTCATTCACCAAGTGAATTTTAGCATATTCTAGTCACCAGGAACAGCTCCTCTAGAAAAGAAAGAAAGGGCGAAGAGTGAGTGCAATGTGCAAGTTAAAGTAATGAATGAGAATGTATTAGGGGGGTTATTTGAACAACAAAGAGACCCTGTCTCAAACAACGTGAAAAGGAAGGACTACGCATGTGAATGTCCTCAGACCTGGGATCATGTGCATGTGGTGATATATGGTGTACCCCAATAAAGCTTACTTGGAGCTCAGAGGATAGAGCCAGCCACTAAATCAGACATAGAGGTCAGGCAGTGGTGACACACACCTTTAAACCTATCACTTGGGAGGCAGAGATCCATCTAGATCTCTGTGAGTTCAAGGCCACATTGGGCTACATGAGAGAAACAGAACCAGGCAGTGGTGACGGGAAGTAATACGGCAGGACAAAGAAAGGTATACGAGGTGTGAGGAAACAGGAACTCGCTCTCTTGAGGCTGAGGATTGTGTAGACGTAAGCTAGTGGCTGGCTGTTCTGCTTCTCTGATCTTTCAGCATTCACCCCAATATCTGGCTCTGGGTTTTCTATTAACAAGACCATCTAAGAACAACGTGTGCAAGTACACACAAACACACACACACACACACACACACACACACACACACACACACACA
>CABHPR010134717.1:0-13198 GCA_902168415.1 Peromyscus melanophrys | reverse complement strand
AACACAGAGGGAGACAGAGACAGAGATTAAAAGAAAAAGGGGCAATGAAACCTCTTAGTCCTACTAGAGATGTTTTGTATTTTTCTGGACGTGAGGTGGGTTCATAAACAGCCTACCATCTGATGCTCACAGAAGTCCTGGAGAGCAGAAGCCAGTGCATGGACCCATTACACGTGTCACACTCGGGTTAACTGACACTCAGAAATCACGACTTTCACTAGTTCCCCCAGTTTTGAACTGTTGACTCAGACATCAACTTTGCCAAGTCCTCTGCTGTTGATAACACACAACTGTACTTTCTTTATAAGTGATATTTCTCTATGTATTATGAAAAAACAACACTAAGCCAGAAATATTAACTGTGGTGCCTTTTAGGGGAACATGCAACAGAATCATTTGATATTTGAGCTATTTAGGATGGTGAAACCAGTTGTACTAGGTATCTCAGGCATAAATTGATGAATGTTTTCAGACGTCTGCATTTTTATCAGATTCAGAAAGAGTGTTTTATACAGGGCTTGTCAAAGTGCAATGTGTAAAACAGATCATTGTCTGAGCACAATGAAAACTGAAGTAAACAACATGAGTGATTCTGACAATCTAGCCACTGCTAACCACACCCACTGGCAGTCCTCCTTAAAACCACAAGAAGACAATGGAGCTGCCTGTGTGAGAGAATATTTAAAAATAAACTGCAAGTCCTTGCCAAGATGTGGTAAAAGACAAAACCTTGATAAAAGCTAATGAATAAAAATACCTAAGCTTATGTAAGGGAATGTGTTTCATTCTTGTTTTTGTCCCCCCCCCCCGGGGGGAGCTTTTTTGCTTTCTTTTTATTTCTTTTCTCCATGCATATAATATTTTTTCCTCTTTTCTGAATACTGTGCAGAAACCACTATTCTCAGTGAGAAAAGCCTTTACAGTATAAACCAGGAGCTATATCTATGTAAATTTGAATTTTATCTGCTGATTGTTATTATAACCTATGAGAAAAAAAGTTTTAATTTTTCTCTTAAAAATTAAATGAGATGCCATAGTTCTTTCTGCAGCCACTCACTGCTATTTTCTTTGTAGCGGGTCCTGTCCTAAAATATGCTAACCTAAAACACTAGCAAACAAAATAATCCTTGTCCACAGACCATCCACTTAAATAAGTGCTGGAAATAAGAAAGTTCCTGTCATAATTCATGATTTTTTTTAATTTCTCCCCATCATTCCTTCTGAAGGTATTGGTTCATTGTCATTTGAGGGATTCAAGGTTATAAACCAGATGTACTGATCCAAGCAACGACCTTTTGATCCTTGGTAAACATTCCATTAAAAACAAAAGTGGCAGATGAAAAGTGTGTTTAAGAAGAGTCCCACCGCACCAAATAACTGCTTATTCATCTATATTTGCAGATGTCTGGGGTGGGAGGCGCAGAAATCAGTGACAACAAATGAACCACACAATGATGCAATCAACCCTGACGTCTGATTAGCCTGCTCCTCGACATGAGCTACAAGTAACATACTTGAAGAAAATGATAATTGGTCAATAATTGTTATCAATTTAGTACACTTACTTCTTTCTGTGAATATGAATCAGGCTATTTCTAGGAATCGTTGACTCCGTTACAAACTCAGAATGTACTCATTTACACACCGCTGAGGGAAAGGAAAATAGAAGGAAGGAGTCTCTGTGAATGTTACAAAGAAATAAAAGCCACAATTCCACAGCTACTTGCAGATAGGAAAAAAAGAAAAACACTTTAAACCCATGCAAATTACCAAGTGTCTTGGACTTGTTCTACGGCGGTTTTGTTTTGGTTCCTGCAAGGAAATGAAAAGGCCCGCATAAGAATTCTGTAATTTTAGTGTTGCATGCATAGTTGAAGCTGCATTACTGAAAATGGATGAGGAAATTTACAAGCTTAATTGCAATGCAAGGGCATGAGACAGAATGGAGATTTCTGCTGTTGACCTAGAAATGGCAACCAACGCATTAGAAACGGCATCTGTAATAATGGCTCGCTCATATTAACTGAATTAAAGCATGATGAATAGGGTAATCCTAAAACCAATGTAAATTGTTGCAATTAACTTGACACACATAATTTGGATGATTATTAGACAAAACATCACAAACCCAGAGTCAATTTTATGTTGACTGATTGGAGTGTGCTCTACCCAGATATAAAGCCAGAAACTAAACCAAGTAAAAGAAATAGGACCAAAGCAACGGGTCAAAAAACTGTCGGGGGTGACAAGGAAACACCTGAGGTGACAGTTTGGTAGCTGACTTAGTCATTAGCAGATCTGATTTGAGAAGGGAAGCAGCATTCCAGAATCAGCGGGTCCACGAATAATTTATTAATGAAATACTTACTGTGCTGATTAACTTGATGGTATTATACTTATAGTATAAAGCTTAGAATCATTTAGTGGAAAATCAAAAAGAAGATAATTGGAAACAAAATACAGTAACTTAATCCATGGCAAATAAAAGTACCAAAAAATCGGGGCTGGGGACATGGCTCAGTGGGTAAGAGTGTCTGTTGTGGAAACAGGTGGATCTTAGTTCAAATCCGCAGCACTCACATAAAAGCTGTGCATGGCCCAGGTAGATCCCTGGAGCTCACTGGCCAGCTAGCCGAACAGAGGTGTGAACTTCAGATTCAAAGAGTCCTTGCCTTGAAAAAGAAAGCAGAAAGGAATAAAGGAAAACACCCATCATCCCCCTCTGGCCTCTTTATGAATGTACATGTCTTTACACAACACACACACACACACACACACACACGCACGCACGCACGCACGCACGCACGCACGCACTTTTTTAAGTACCAGAAGGAAATGAAGTCATAGTCTGTGCTGGCTAGTTTTATGTCAACTTGATACAAGCTAGAATCATCAGAGAGAAGGGAACCTCAATCAAGAAAATGCCTCCATACAATGCAGCCAAGCCTGTAGGCATTTTCTTAACTAATGACTTATATGCCAGGAGCCCCTATCTTGGAGTGAGGCCACCCCTGGGCTGGTGGTCTTGGATTCTACCAAAAAAGTAGGCAGCGAAAGTAATGAGGAGCAAGAGAGTAAGCAAGGGTGAAGCAAGCCAGTAAGCAGCACGCCTCCATGGCCTTTGCATCAGCTCCTGCCTTCAGGTTCATGCCCTCCTTTTACTGACTTCCTCCGTTGGTGGAAGTGGAAGCTGAATAAACTCTGTCTTGCTCAGTTTAGCTTTTGGTCATTGTTTCATCACAGCAGTAGAAATAGCCTAAGACATAGTCCATAGCACGTTCCCCTGTATTTCCACAGTGAAAAGCCTTTGCTCCGGGATGTATATCACCAGTGCTCCTGGTTTCTGGGCCATCGGAGTCAGACTGGAGCCACTGTCCTGGACTTCTAGATTACAAATGGCAGATTATGAGACTCAATCACTGTAACCTTACTAGCCAATTTCTTTACAATAAACTTTATTCTGGATGTAACCTGTTGGTTCTGCTTAAAAGTTTTGCATCAAGACTAGCCAAGAAATTGAGTGACTCTATTTTATTTTTCCCACAGTCCTTCCAATAACCCCAGAATATAACAAACCCAAGATATATAGACTGTTCATTTACTATTCCAGGCCCAGACAATCTTTCAGACATACTTACATGAACCAAACATGCCCACCCTTAATACAAATCTTGTACAATGATAGACATTTCTTTTAAAAAAGTAAATGTATGAGTCTTCTCTTTAAAATGCACCATGTTATGGCCTACCTGGCAATGAGACCTCATACTTTGGACAAGTCTTCTAGAGATATCTGCTACTTGTCATCATTACATACTTAAAACTGCAAACCTTTGACATCCAAAGTATTCATGTGATCAATAAAAATTCTTCTGTACAATGAAGTCATATACATATAAATAACACTAAATGAATTGAACAGGTGTATTTAAATATTAGGCATAAATGTAACAATGAAAATTAAAGAAAACGAGGTCCTGAATTTTGAGGGAACATGAAGGTGGAATACATGGAGGAGGGGGAGAGAGGAAAGAGAAAGTGGGAAATGATACAATATTTTAATTTAAAATGAAGATGAAACTTTTTTCTGTACAGCTATACCTAAAAACAAGTGTTGTTACAATGCAATGTTTAAAAATTAATAAAGTATATATGTGTAGTTCATTAAACCACCCATGATACCAGTCTCCCTGAATTTTTGTCAAGACTCTAATTACACTCCAATTTGTATGTACTGTAAAACTCCTAACATTCTATTCCTTTTATATAAAAATAGATACCTTTACTTTCTAATTTCCCTGCTTTTGACCCATTTCACACAGTCCCCATAAAATTACAAAAGCAATTTGTTTTGTAAAATGCACAAAAAAATTTAAACCTTAAAATTTTTTAAAGGCTCAGCAGCAGCATTGGACTATCAGAAGTTAATACATCGAATACACTCTCTAGAATTCATATTTTACTTTGTCACTTTTAAAATAACTGTAATTTTTTTACCATTAAGAGATATTTAATTTCACTGAAAAATAATAATCATAAGATATGAGTGGGTTTGAAGATCACTTCTCAACTTCCATTTTATCACAGTAAAATATAATATAAAGTTGTAACATGTAAGAGAACACTTTTAAAGTAATTAAAAAGGCACTTTTTTAATTTGATGATGATGATGGTGATGATGATGATGATGATGCTCATTAGTGTTTTGCCTGCATGGAACCCTGATGAGGGAATCAAAAGCCCTGGAACTGGAGCTACAGACAGGTGTGAGCTGCCAAGTGGATGCTAGGAATTGAACCAGGGTCCTCTGAAAGAGCAACCAGTGCTCTTAACTGATGAGCCATCTCTCCAGCCTCCCCATCAATCTTATTATGTAGGACAAATTGCTAAACGTTCTTATTAATAAAAACCCAGACCCAGATATTGGGGTAAAAAGCTGAGAGATCAGAAAAGCAGAAGGAAGCCAGCCACATTCTTACCACTTGGAGATCCCCCACCCTGCCAAAGAGACCTACTTCCTGTATACCCACTTCTATATGCCTTTCTGTTCTTCCATCTTATTTCCTCTCTCTGCCCAGCTACATCAGTTCCTCTTCCTGCACAGCTCTGTCACTTCCTGTCTATCTGTACAGACCTCCAGAACTTTATGGTTAGTTAGTGCTGGGATTAAAGGTGTGTCTCACCATGCCTGGCTCTGTTCCCAGTGTGGCTTTGAACTCACAGAGATCCAGATGGATCCCTGCCTCCTGAGTGATAGGATTAAAAGTGTCTACCAATGCCTGACTTCATGTTTATTGTAGTGGATGGCTTTTTCCTCTGATCTTCAGGTAAGCTTTATTGGGGTACACAGATAAAATATCACCACATTCTTACCCCAACCAATGAAATTATGGTGAGACTTCTCCCCAGCCTGATAGTACTATGAGAAAAATGCTGCTATTGAGAAATTTCTCAGGTATATTTGTCAAGCTTAACAAGAGCAGAAAACATCCTTTGGCATGTTCTTGTCAGCAACATTCATTGTCCACACCATTCCCAGTGTGGAAGCTTTAACGTGGTGATTCTCTGGTGTCCAGAAGGGTTCCTTCTGTCGTTTTAAACATGGTTGCTGACCTATCTTTTCCTTTCACCCTTTTCTATGTTCCTCTTTTTTTTCTGTCTAAACTCTGTGATGCAGTTTGAGAGCATTCTTATAACTCAAGATTGTTTTGAATTCTGCTATCTTTACTTATATTGTTTCTTAATTTTTTTCTGCTAATTTTGACTGTCTATTGACAAGGAGTTAGGGTTACCATTCTGGTGACATGGGTTATTTCCTCTTGTTGACAAAACACAATGCTTTAAATGTTCCACTAATGTTGGCTGCTTTTTGTTTTGTTTGTTGGTCTGTTTTGTTCCTTTGAGTGTTACTATATGGGTGGAAAGATCATCTACAAAGCACTTTTCTCTCTTAGGCTCCTACAAGGAGAATAATCGTCTGTCCTTAGAACTTCAGACTGTGTAGACTGTCTACCTCTGCCCATCTTGTTACTGCAGGCATGGAGTTTTGACTTTGCTGTGGAACAATCTTTGTGCCCTGTAAATATGTGTTGATCTTGTTGTTAATAAAAAGCTGATTGGCCAATAGTTAGGCAGGATTTTCAAGGCAGAGAGAATGCTGGGAAGAAGGGCAGCATCTTGAGAGATGCAGAGTGAGCAGGATGGGAAGTATGTATGTGAGGTAAAGGAATCTCAGGGCAGCACATAGATTAATAGAAATGGGTTAACTTAAAATGTAAGAGTTAGCTAGTAACAAGCCTGAGCTCTTGGCCAAGAATTTATGATTAATATTAAGCCTCTTGTGGTTGTTGGGGAGCAGGCTGATGGGACAGGAAAGTCCACCTACATCACTTTCTGCCTCTGACTCCATTGCTTTTGTTCTGCCTTTCTCGTGTGCTACAGCCTACGTGCCAACGTGGCTATATGTATCAGCCTTAGCTTGTTTTTTTTTTTTTTCTTTTTTTAAGACTGATACTTTGGGATCAGAGGCAAAATAGATGTCTGGCCACAGGCAATGTATAAAGAATGTCGTATCTCCTGGCATGGTGGCACATGCCTTTAATTCCAGCACTAGGGAGGCAGGGGCAGGAGGTTCCTAGAATTTGAGGTCAGTCTGGCCTACAGCATGAGTTCTCAAAATAACATGAGTGCCTCAAAAAAAACCAAAATAAATAAATAATAAAATAAATAAAAATAAAAATGTAGTGTCAATGAATTCTGTTAAAAGAGTTACATGCACACTTAATTTTCAGTTTCATATAATTTTCCCATAAGCTGTTCTGTTTTTTTTTAAATGTTTATTTATTTATTTATCTGTGTGTATGTCTATGTGTGTGAGTGTGGTGTGCGATGTGTGCATGTGGGCATATGTGTCATGGTGTGTGTGTGTATGGAGGACAGAGGATAACTGTGTGGAGTTGGTTCTCCCCTTCCACCTTTATTACAGGGTTACAGGATTTGAACTCAGGTTCAAATGCTCTCATCCACTGAATCATCTCTCTTCAAAAATACATATAACTATGGAGGAATGGATAAAAGCACAAATCAGTCTGGGTTTGGCCCAGGAGCCATGGCTGAAAAGTCCCTTCTAAAGTATCAATCACAAAGTAATCAAAAGATTATCTAGCTGGGTGTGGTTGTATATGTCTCTAAGCCAAATACTCAGAGGCAAAGGTAGTTTGAGTTTGAGGTCAGCATAGTCTACAAGTCCCAGGCAAGTCTGGGACACACAGTGAAACTTGTTCAAAAAAAAAAAAGTCTTTCTAAAGCACTGACAGCAGAAATTTGTACACAGTGTGGTGGTTCAGCCCTGTTTCCCATCTATCATCTACTTCTACCTCCCTAATGAGCTTTGATCCATCTCAGCACCCCTTTCCCATATCGCTCGGCAGCCTTATGCCCTGTGCTTTTGTTCTAAGTGGCTCTTGATCCGTGTTACAGTAAAAATGAAACTCCAAGGTATAAGCAGCAACCCCTCACACAGAAAGATGTTGAAGATGAAATGCTTCCCTTCCACCTGGCTGTTTGCATCCTATCCCTCCCCTACTGATGGTTAGGATCCTCTGTATTTAGTTCTAGTGGAGTGAAGGGCAAGTGTCTAGACAACACTCCACACCTTGCCTTGTGTGCTCTTAGGCTTACATCACTTAACAAATACCTAGTTTCCTATGAATAAGCCAAGGACCTTGAAATGAGGAACTATGTCATATAATTGATTTGGATTTTTTGCCAGTAAATTATATACAACAGTAGTAGAGTTGGGATAAGATGTTGGAGATATATTTATATATTAAACAAAACAAACATTTTAAGAAAAAGAATGGACACATTTAAACAAATAACTTGTCTTCCAGGACCGCTCAGCAAAATAATTCACAGGGTGAGAATATACTGAACTTTTATGTGACCTCAGAATCATGTTTCACATTATTATTTCCAAACATTAGGACTAAAACACCATTCAATTTTCTGCATGTGACCAATTGAACATATTATAATTCAGCAGACTATGTCAGAAATCTATAGAATGAAGGGTACTGTTTTATTTTACTTTGGGGGGGTTGAGACAGGGATTCTCTGTGTAGTTTTTGGTGCCTGTCCTGGATCTCATTCTGTAGACCAGGCTGGCCTTGAACTCACAGAGATCTGCCTGGTTCTGCCTCCTGAGTGCTGGGATTAAAGGCATACACCACCACTACCCGGCTATTATTTTACTTTTATACTTTTAATTTAATCTCTGTGTGAAACGTGCTGGTTGTGGTGGAATAAACTATAATACCATGTCCCTTGTAGTAACAAGTCTTAAATTGTTATTCTCCCAAAGAGAGGAAAACATAGACACAGAGAATGGCCATATAACCCACTGAAGTACAGGAGAATAAAATTACAATGTCTGCTTACACTTAATTTTAACGGAAACAATTTGAAAGGAAGTTAGGGTTTATTAACTTATGTACTGGACCTGTTATTATCACTTGCTATGTTTACCAGACAGCCTGATGAAAGGGCCGTAAGAAAGGATGGATACTACTAGGGAGTAGGTAGGAATTCTGCAGCAGGGCCTGCCATGGACTTATTGCTTTTGAGAATGTTATAGTAGAAGTACAGCCAGTAATTGGATTAACCGTCAAATTGCATAACATCAACTAAATTTAACTTTATTGTTTTGAGACTGAGGAAGGCAGAGCTATGAAAACGCCCAGAGTTTTTCAGACCCTCTGGGGAAAGTTATAAAAGTCAGGGCACTGAGCATGTGTAGACACTGCCTCCAGGGAGGGTATGCATGTGTAGGTTTATTAATGTGGTGAGCAGGAATGCAGACACAGGGACCGTTCACTCTCCTGGTGACATAAGCAGAATTCTCACCCTCTTGGCTCATGGTGACTTCTGGCCTACAGCTACCACTGACATAAGCTAGAAAGGAAGGTGTAGGAGTGTCCACTTTTCAGAGGTAGAAAGATTCCCCCCAGTCTCTTTCCAGCTAAGGATTGCCGTATCTTACCTGTAGAGCTAACTGGACAAGAGGGTGTGAGAGTGTCAATCCTTCGATTCTTGATGGCAAAGTCCTCTCACCTCTTTCTACAGAAAGACTGCAGAGCTGTGATTGTCTCAGGAACAAGTCAGAAATGGGGTGCAGGAAGGATCCACTCTCCCGCTTGTGGAAAGAAATGGCACACCTTTCTTGAAAGGGTAGCCTTCTGGTCTGTAGTCATCACCATAGCAAACCAGGAAGAAAGTGGCAGCCATGAAGTGGTCCCTTTTGCTTCCCTCTTACCAGAGGCTGTAGATATCTGGATCAGGAGTGAGAGATGGAGGAATGTGGCTGAAGTTTTCTCCGGTTCTGCCCAGCCCCACAGACCCCGCAGCCACTTATAAAATAATCACTCAGAAGCTTATATTAATTAAAACTGCTTGGCCATTAGCTCTGGCCTACCACTGACTAGCTCTTACATTTAAACTCAACCCATTTATGTTAATCTATATGTTGCCACGTTTTCTGTGGCTTTACCTTTGTGCCATTACATGCTGCCCCCTGGATTGCGGGCTGGCGTCTACTGACTCAGCTTTCCACTTCCCAGAATTCTCCTTGTCTGTTTATCCCACCTGTACTTCCTGCCTGGCTACTGGCTAATCAGCATTTTATTTATCAACCAATCAGAGCAACACATTCACAGCATACAGGACATCCCACAGCACTTCCCCTTTTCTGTCTAATCAAAAATGAAGGGTTTAACTTTAACATAGTAAAATTACGTATAACAAAACAGTAATCAAGCAAGAATTACAGTTATAATATTTAGTCTATTTGTATTTGGCAAAATTAAAGAAAATATTCTATCTATCCTATATTTGTGAGTCTAAAGTTTTATATCTAATTTGTCTTTTATCATAACCAAGGAAAATTATAACTATTTAGTCTTCAACTACATCAGAGACCTCAGACAGATATAATATTACCTAAATTAAAGAGGAAATGCATTGTAAGCAACTTCCAAAACTCTGGAAACAACAGAGACAACTGCCTGCCTGGACAGTCATCCAAAGTTCCTCTGTAATGTTGGGGCATCTATCTTCAGCCCATAGGCCTAGTCTCTCAGTCACTTTTTCCTGTGTCCTATAGAATGTCTGGCAATCTCCTCTGTGAAGCAGGAACCTGAAGGACCATTTTGCCTTACAAAGTTCAGTGGTCACCTTCCTATGGGTCCTGCATGTCCAGTCGATACAACGTTTTTGTCAAGCAATCCAGGCAAGAACAGTTTCTTGCCCAAATGGCTATTTTTGTCAAGAAGAAGATAAACTCCATATAGAGTGTCTTTGATGCCCATCATCTTCCTTGAAGTAATTTGGTGCTGCCAGGAGCAGACATGTCTCATTGTCCAAGAAAGTCTAAGTTTTTAAAACATTTTAAATGGCGTATTCTGTAGGTCTTTGAAGTGTTTGAAGATTACCTACCTGATTGAGATATATCTATGTATATGTAGAAAACTTAACTAACATGACTATAAGTTTGATTATCATAGATGACTAATTATTAATCTGTATTTCTCAAATATACACCACAATTTCAAATGAGTTGCACAAACAAAATACTTTAAACAAGAATAGAACTATACATACAGTATAACAAAATTAACTTTAGATTTGTATCAATAAACTAAAATCTATAGCAATGTAAAACATTTTTAAACAAGTTGTTGCTCTTTAAAAGTAGGTTCAATAATCTACCCTTTCATCCTATCATATCTATATCCTACATTTCTATATCAGAGGAAGTTTCAAGGAGTGCTGCCTTGTCTTCTTGCTGGCAGACGCTTCCAACATCTTTCCAAAGAGAGATGGCAGGGCTGGAATTATCAATGGAGCAAGCTGAGACAGCAACAAGACAGATGCTCTCCAGATAAAGCAAACAGGAGCAGAAGTTTTGCATCCTCCTTGCAGGAAAAGATTTCTAGCTAGAAGTTATCACTATAACAAAGCATGGAAGAGGACACGAGGAGCACCAGCTTCCTTCTTAGGTACAGACAGGTCCTCTGGCTTCCCTCTGAGAGATTGCATATATTTATCTCAGGAGCAAGCCAAGGGATGAGATGCAGAGTGTGCCATCCTCCTATCTGAACTGGCAGAGGACTCCAGCCTCTCCCCATGAAAATGATTATGAAGCTGGAAATGTTGCTAGCTCAAGCCAAGGATGAAAGCATGGATGGTGCTATTCATCCTAGTTAGACAGGAGCAATTCAGTCTTATTCTTGGGTAGGTGGTCAGCTACTGAATCCCTAGAATCTGGAGACATGGGGATCTTCTGGAGATGTGTGTGGCCAGACCCTTCCCAGGGGAAGTTGGGTAGACTGTGGGAGCTATGGCTGCTGGAATGATTTCTCAATTCAAAATCTCCTTTGTTAAGTTGTGCTTGTGGAAAACACTCTGCTGCCCAGCCCCCGATGCTTTGGTGCAGTGAGTTAACAGCCAAGCCTTCTAGCAGGGACTTTAAAGCTGGACACTCTGTGTGACTGACACAAGCCCTTGAGCACTGTGAAGGAGCTGAAAGGCAGAATTTCCTTTGAGTCTGAAGTGTTGAGTGCATTAACTCAGCATCCTTGACTCATTGGTTTGGCTTTGGACATTTCTCACTCTTGTGTGTGGGAATCTTGAAGTGGATTCTGGAAAGCTCAGATCAGTGTACAGGGGTTTGATTGGTGTGTCTGTGGGAGGAAGAGAGCCAGGAGCCTCCAGTTACCTAAGGTTGCTATTGCTATGTTGACCTTTTAAAAAGTCAATGCCTTGTATCATATATATATATATATATATATATATATATATATATATATATATAAAAATAAATTAGTACAATATTGTTTGGATATAATCTATACACAAGTTCCTAAGTCACAAATGAAGGTATGTGATTTCAAGGAGGTTTTACTCATAGGAGGAAATATACAGTCAAAATTTCAAAAAAAGAAATTTCTATAACCAGCCAGTTAAATATGTGAAGCAATACAAAACTTAAAATTAAGTTTATTCCATGAGTACACTGTCAGAAGTGGAAATGGACTTAATTTATTTAACCAAGATATGATATGGTTTGATACTTTTTGTTGTGGTTTTAAATTAGCATAAAAATTGATGGGCTTCATTCTGACATTTTTGTACACGTTTGTCATTATACTTTGCTGTAATCCAGTCCTCTTTACCACCTCATCACGGCCTCCCTCCCTCTGACTCGTTCCCTTCCTGTCTCCAGACAGTCTCTCGTCCATTCGTGTCTCATGTACTCCACCTTCCCAGTTCTCACCTTAAGATCTTTCTCCTGATGATCCTATTTCTAGTGCCAGAACCTGCATACTCACACAAACACAGACAGACAGACAGACAGACAGACACTCAGACACATGTACACACATGCATACATACACACACTCAGACAAATGCAAACACATGTACACACACACATGTGTACATACACACACACGTGTACATACACACAGACAAACGTTCACACACACGTACATATACACATGCACACACATACACAAGCTCATACACAGACACAATCACAAATAATCAGACACATATCATTTTATGTCTAGGTTCTGCCTATGTAGCATTAGGAATTTGTCTTTACTGTTGGCTTCTTTTCCGTAATCTAATGATTTCTAGCTCCATTCACATTCCTGCAACTGCTGTCATAATTTAATTTGTCTTGGTTGCTGAACAAAATTTCATTGAGTGTGAAGCTGGAGAGGTGACTCGGTGACTGCGAGTGCTTAATGAAGTTGAGCATGACCTGAGTCTGGTCCTCAGCACCCACGTGGCTGCTCACAACTGCCTGTCACCCAATTCCAAGGAAGCTGATGCCTTCTTTAGGCCACTGATGGCTTCTGCCTACACATGGTACATATGCATACATTCAAACACACAGACCAAAAAAATAAAATAAAATAAATATTTCTTAAAGTTTCACTGAATAGATGAACCACATCTTCTTTACCCATTCATCTGTTGATGGACAGGTGAGCTGTTTTTGTTTTCACTGTTGTGAATGGTGCAGCAGTGACCGTGGATGCAAGTAAGAGAGGGTATGCTTATTAGATGGTCATAAAAGAAGTCAGAGTTGCACGTCATTTGCATGTGGGACATTAGAAACTTGCAAACTATATGA
>CABHPR010134716.1:10576-32787 GCA_902168415.1 Peromyscus melanophrys | reverse complement strand
TGTAGTTAAAGTTGTAGTTGGGGGTGGCTGAGTGAATTAATGAGTTAGCCAGTATGATGTCAAGCCCTGTATTTACCTGGAAGGAATGGCGCTTAGCGTAGGTGTAGGCATTTGTTTTTGTTGCCCGGTGGTTTTTTGACTCTTCTTCCCTATTTCTGTGCCCTCTTCATGATATTCTGTTTATTTCAGTGGATGAATTGAATGACACTATAGCTGCTAATTTGAGTGACACTGAGTTTTATGGTGGTGAGTGACAGTGGTTGTAACTGATATTCTATCCTTCATTGTAGACATTAGTTCACTAACTTCACCTCCATGGCTATTTGACTTTGTTTCTTTATGAAATTTCTAATTACATGTTTAATATCATTGTATCAATGTGTGTTTCTTATGAGACTTAGCTATAAAATTTCAAGCATGTCACTAAAACATTTTCCATGATGTATGTATAATTAAAGTTGCTATAATTTTTCATGTAAACCATTTCATATGCTCTAGGAAAAAATCTTTCATATGTGTCCAGAATTGTATTTTCCATATTTTGTGCTGTCTAAAAACTTTTTGCATGACCTACACATGAACTGACTGGTTGTATTAACCCCTAGAATCTCATCAGCACCTACTGTAACTAACATAGAGTACATTCCATAGTAGTTGTCTAACCTTCCTTAAGTTTTATATGACATCATTCAGTAGAACTAGCAACTGTATTGTTCTTAGCTTTGTTAGAAACCCACTCACTATCTTCTGGGGGGGAGTAAACTTTTAAAAATAGACCATTCAGCTTCATTGTTTTAAATTGAAAAGAATCTGATTTCCTTAAGGAAAACATGGTCGTCAAGCATGAAATCATCACTAAAAGTTAGGGCCTCTGGACATAAGGGCTTCTTAATTCCCATAAGTAGAGTTTCTGCTGCATTACTTTTTTACCTTTGAGATATGAACATTAGAGAATATGGCAGGATATAACTCTCACCTTTATTCATTTAATACAGTCCCCCAAATATGGGCCTCAAGAGCATTCCCAAGGTGATTTTTAGAGGAGTAAGGTCCCTCAACAAGTTCTAAATCCTTAAGAAAACTAATTTTTCTTCAGCAATGCCTTTTTGGTACTCAGTTTTTTTCTTCTGAGAAATGAGAAATTTACATACTACCTCTTCATTGGGCTTAAGAAGCATCAAGTAGATCATTTGTGGTTGCAACAATGAAAATCTACAGTCTTATGACATTTCCACTTGAAAATTTCCCAAGGACTTCAGTAGATAAGGCCACATTTTTAAAAATTCCATCAGACAGGAGATATTCTGTGTGAATATTTCTAAGCTCTCTGACTTAGAGCCCTTTTATTTTGTCATTGAAAAGCTGATTTCAATGTGTTTAGCTCTGCTAATATTCTTTTTCTCTTTTTCCAAAGCAAGGGACCGAACCCAGGGCCTTACTCACTAAACAAACCCTCTGCCAGGCAGCCCCTCCTTCAGCTCCTCTGCTTTTAATCTTCGTTCATGGCATGGAATTTGCTGGAACTCTGCCAGTAATTGTCTAGTTTTGTTTTATTTTTCACAAATCTTGCAGTGGAGGGATCCTGAGATATAAGTCAGTGGAATTGGCTATAATGTTATCTCCAGAATAAATGTAGATACTTTGTCCACAGTGATTTGCTGCTGAAAAAAAAAATCGAATCTCTTTCAAAAGACACACTCTTTGCTTTGACCTGAGCACCAGTCTTAAGGGATGTGTAGTTTGATGAGCTGATTTTCCTTTGTTGACATTTTGAAAATTTACCAGGCCACAGAAAATCGAAAAGACCTAACCCAAATTAAAGACACGTACAAGAGGAGCCCTGTGCTTGTGTGACCAAAATTGTTTCCTTTCCTGCACACTGCATAAGTGTAAGGAGAGAGTGTGGTTGCATAACTTAACAAATTTCAAAATAAACATTAAACGGATTTGAAATTAGAGATTAGAATTTTAGGCAGCTTTTGACAATGACTGTGTTCCTAGAAACACACGTCCATAATTTTAATGTGTGTTGCATTTCTTGTTTGCAGCTAAACCTAGTAAAGAGAGGCCACCAACATTTCTAACTCCAGAGGGCAATGAAAGCCTCAAAGAGGAACTAAGAGGAAATGTGCTTTCACTAGAGTGCATTGCAGAAGGCCTGTGAGTTAACACATTCTGTCCTGTTGCTTACTTCTCACCAAAATGTAAAAGACTGATAGGCATTAATATCCCGGGAAGAACCATTGCCTTATGCTTCTAATTTGACCAAAATTAAGAAAAATTTAACAAACATTTCCTGAGTAAACTTTGGATTCCATGCTATTGCTAAAATATTTTGATGTAATAGTGTTGTATTGCGTTATCTATGTCTGTAATCACCTTATGATCACTGTGCTTTAGTAAGGGGGTAGAATTTTGCTGTTGTTGAACAAACAACCTCAGGACTTGGTAGCTTAAAAAATTAACAGCCACTTAGCCTTGGTCATTTGTCTAGCACTCTGGTGGGGGGCGTGGCACCTGAAGGTGGATTAACTGGGGTCATTACTCTCAAAGTCTGCCACATGGAGCACCTGACATGTTGGCGATGGATTTTTAGCAGTGGTACCCTCTCCTATTGTCTGTCATCAAAAGCACACAGGGCATGTCATGGCCTAAGAACTGTGGCATTGTCTCTTCTCTTGCTTCCTGCGGGCAGACTGTAAAGCCCATGTGCCTTTGACAGGCATTCCAGGGAGTCCTTGGACAGATACAAGAGCAACTGTGAAGTTAGGTCCCTATGACAGGCAGGCCCTGGATTGTCCTCCCATAGCGCCTGGCATCATGCAAGTGCCTTTACATGAGCACAGCTGCTGCAGCTGTGAGTGGGTCCCAGGAGCAAGCTGCCTTCACGTTTGGTGGCTTGTGTCGTCTCTGACCTGGCAATCCAGTGATCACATCATCTTTCCTTAATCCAGGAATAATTACTTCAGGAGGCACATGGAGGCCTCTGCTGGCCAAGTCAGGAAATCACACTCAATAAGACAGTTCTTCACCTTAAAAACTAACAACATTCTTAAAGACATAATAATAATAACAACAACAAAATCAATCTTTCCAATGCTTTGTTGATACCCGTAGGAGGCCTTTCCCTTTCTGAACAAAAGCAGAGGAGGAGTGAGTGGGGAGGAGGAGATGTAGGGGGAGGGAACAGGAGGAGAGGAGACAGGGAAAACTGTAGCTAGTATGTAAAATATATAAATATAAAAAAATTAAATTAAAAATCAGTCTTTCCTAACAGATTTTTTTTCAACTTCCATTTTTTTAGTCAAGCATCAATACAACATTTAACAAATTTCATATCTTAGAACGTTTTACTTTTTTAGATTAGGAACATTAAATGTTTTTTGTAAAGTATGTTTGTAATTTGAACATATAAAAAAAAACTGAACGAACTTATAAAACATTGATATCTTGTGAAACCCTGGTGGGACGGTACTGATTGCAAACCAGGGACTGTTAGACTCGGCATTAAAACATTCCTAAATCTTAAAGATTGGTCAGTAGAGTAGGAGCCTTTCACACCAACTGATGGCTTTGTTCAGTGATTGGTCAGTAGAGTAGGAGCCTTTCATAACAACTGACGGCTTTGTTCAGTGTAACTTCAACATCAGTGTCTAGCCCCACCCCCCTCACCTCGTCTGAAACATGAGTCTAACTGTAAGGAAACATGTGTTGTAGGATTCCACACATGACTAGTACTTCCAAACTAATCTCAGGTCTTCTGTAGCTTTACATGTTCACAGCATGTTTTAATTTTACAATTTCTTCATCAAGTTTATAGGCTGTCATTTTGTTCACCCAAACAAATCAAAGCCATTGTTACAAACTGTCATTACAAGCATGTCTCTTGCATCTCTGATGACAAATATAATGATGTCTTGAAGGTCTAGATCAGTCTTTCTTCTTTACTTTCTCTCAAATACATGGCTTAGTGCACACACACACACACACACACACACACACATACACATACATACACACACACATAATGTGTTGGACAACTTTTTTAATTTTACCTCATGAAAACTTTCTAAAGACATTATATGAGCAAACCATTCTTCTCATTAAGACAAATGGAGATGCTAAGGCCCCAGGAAGTCGGGGAATCAAGGCCAGAGAAGAATTTAAGCGAAGATCTGAGACTTTGAGAAAGATCTAACTCCATGCAATATTCTGACTTTTCATTGTCAACCATTTGTTTGGATTTTCCTGATTTAAAAGGATAAAATTGAGTGAGAAGTGGTATAACATTAATCTGGTCTATTATTATCAATTAGCACAATGGTATTTTAAGTTTTCACAAATAATAAAGTGAAGGAAATAATTTTAATTCATTAATCATCTTATTTACATCATCAGTGTGTCATAAAACAGGAAGTTTCATCAGTTTGACTGATAAATGTATACAAAAGTCCAGGGACACTGATGTGCATGTGAGTTCATTCACTATATATCTTTAACTCTAGCTGATGGGGAATTATAATACAATATGATTAATTTAATAATAATTCTTTTGATTGACATGGTAAAAGTCTTTAGAGCATCCTCACTGACCAGAATCTGAAGAAAAGATTGGGTCCCTTTAGTGAAGCCACCCACCTGCAGTACAGCATCACTGAAATCAGACTTACGATATGCCAAAAATTAGTATAGTTCTAATTACCTGAAAATTGGAATGGCTTCAACTACAGGTTTTGAGCATTACTTATAAAAATGTGATGTTAATTGAAAGGTCTGCATGTTTGTTGTTATCTTGAAGCAAGTCATTGATTACAAACATGCATGAAAATTCACGCTCCAAAACAGTCACAGGTGGACTCATCCTTTGAAATGTCATTACTTGTTTATCCTCACAGACCTACTCCAATCATTTACTGGATCAAAGAGGATGGAACACTTCCTGTCAACCGGACGTTTTACCAGAACTTTAAGAAAACCTTGCAGATCACTCAGGTTTCAGAAGCAGACTCTGGAAATTATCAGTGCATAGCAAAGAACACACTAGGAGCTGTCCATCATACCATTTCTGTCACAGTTAAAGGTATAACTCCACCTCAGATGCATTCCCCTTGCCTTTGTGGAGACTTGGAAACTTCATTTTAATGTGCCTTTGATCGTGTCCTTCAGTAATGAGAAGTTTAAATTTATGCCCACGTTCATGGATCTTTTCTCATTTCTATTGTAATTGCATCCAGGCCAGATTAAAAATCTTCAAACCCTTCAAATCTTCTCACAGAACTACATTTAGTAAAAGCAGAAGGAATGGTAAAAATAGAAAATCACCATGATAGTCTTACAGTGATAACTGCTTCAGGCAAGATCCAGGGAGGAATTCTAAAACTGGTGGGTGAAAACAACTTTAAAGAGAAGCAGAATATTTGCATAGCTTCAAAGTGTCCCTCTCTCCATAAAACAAACAAACAGAAAAACAAAAACAAAAACAAAAAAACAAAAACAAAAAACCTAGTGGCTAGGACAGTTTAATTTAATGTATGTCCACGAATTCTTTAATACTCCTTCATGGAGGAAATGGCGATTATGTTCTCTCTTGAGAATGGGCTGTACTAGTGACTAGTTGCCAATGAACAGAACACAGAACAATGGACAGCAGCAACTTTGCAGTGAGAGTACCTGCCAGATACTGCCTTAACCAAGCGGTGAAGCTGAGCATCACTAATAATAAGTCATTGTGCTCTCATGCCTTCCTTGGAGTGGTGTGATCAGAAAGGACCCACAACCACTGTGATATCCTTACAGCCCCAAACCTGGAGTTAATCATGAGAAAACATCAGACAGACTCACTGAAGGCGTTCTATCAAATCCCACTAACATTCTTCTATGTGTCAGAATCATGAAAGAAAAGAAGAGACCAAGAAATTCCCTGGCTAAAGAGACTCAACCAATGGAGATGGTGTGGTATCCAGGACAGGGCAATGGTCACTTCCTGTCTCATGTATATCTACAATCCAGCTATATAAAATCTAGATATTAGAGGAACCTGAGCAAAGGAGAATATAACACACTGTATTCTATCTTTGCAACTTTTCAAAAATGAAAAGTTTTAAAATTGTTTTTTCTTTTTTTCTTTTTTTTCTTGTTTTGTTTTTTTCGAGACAGGGTTTCTCTGTGTAGCTTTTTGCGCCTTTTTCCTGGAACTTGCTTTGGAGACCAGGCTGGCTCGAACTCACAGAGATCTGCCTGCCTCTGCTTCCCGAGTGCTGGGATTAAAGACATGTTTTTTCATTTTTTAATGACATAGTTCAGAGTTCAAGTTCATGTGATTTTTCTTTGCTCTTTATAAAGTTTAAAGAATTATTATGTTTTTTTTTTTCATTCTAAAAAGTGAGACTAACGGGTCTTTTACAAAACCTTCATAATCTACTACAACAGTCCAATGTATTCTTTTACTACATATAAGATCTTTTTCTACAATACTTTTTGAGTCAGATTTTTTAAATGTGTTTTTCTTCTCTCAATAAAGCGGCTCCATACTGGATTTCGGCACCTCAAAACCTTGTGCTATCCCCAGGAGAGAATGGGACCCTTATCTGCAGAGCTAATGGCAACCCCAAACCCAGAGTTGGCTGGTTAACAAATGGAGTCCCAGTAGAAAGTAAGTGTCCTTCTTTATCTCTAATGGGACATTATTGTCAAAGTGCATCTGTATCTCAGCAATAAGTGCACGGTGATGAAATAATTCATTTAGGATGGAAGCTGAATATAAAGTTAACAGGGGCACTAAATCACCTTCAAAGTTTTTTTAATTGCCTGTGGATAGTTATTTAGACATTAAAGAGTTGATTAAAATAAATTTTAAAAAGAACTTAAGATGATTGTATGTGTATTAATGGAAACTTAAGACTATTTCTCATTTTTACCCCAGGTTATTGGGAGAATGGCAGAGTCAAAAGTAAACACCACCGACAGCTCAGATTAGCTTTCTTTGGAGACATCACAGAGTCGGTGCAGGCTGACAGGGAGACTGGGGCTTAGTAGAAGACAGAAGGAAGAAGCATTGGTCTGGCCTTAGTTTTCAGTCTTGGGGAAAGCCCAGGTGTCCCCCAAATTTTCTAATCTTCAGGGGTCAATGTCCCACTGGACTCCCAAAGGACAGGGTCCTGGTCTTATCCAGGATACTCAGTCTTCTCCCACGTTCCTTCCCTGAGTATTGTGAGGTCTTCCTCCAGGGATCCTTGAGGAAGACATTAAGACATTGGTTGTGTTTGTTACTATCAACCCCGTTCTGCAGGTCAACTCCTTGCTCATTTTCACTAGCCATCTTCCCAAGCTACCTCTATGCAGCCCACTGTGGCCCATTTAAGTGTAGCCAAGGGCTTTTCATGAACCCTCTAAGTCATAGTAAAGGCTTGTTTTATAAAACTTGATTAGAGGATTAGGGATATTAGAAGGGAATTACAGCAAAGCAAAAAAAACAAAAACAAAAACAACAGAATTGGAATCTCATCTCACTGCTTCTGAACTAAGGCATGATCATACAGAGAGCAGCCAGCTACCTTTTTCCTCTGCCTCCTGTCCTCCCTACAGTGGGAGGCCTTTGAACATTTCACACTTCTTGGAATTCAGACTTCCTCTTAGATGGAGAGAGAGAGGGAGGGAGAGAAGGAGGGAGGGAGGGAGGGAAGGAGGGAGGGAGGGAGAGAGAGAGAGAGAGAGAGAGAGAGAGAGAGAGAGAGAGAGAGAGACAACAGACAGACAAAGTCTGTTTCTGCTTCAAACCCAGCCTCAGGTGCAGGCTCACCTCCCAGTCATTAAGATCAGATGCAAAGATGCTCTTTCCTTAATAAAGATGCTGTCATCCTTAGAGAACAACCTGACTCCTGACAGTCTCCAGCTGAAAATCAAATATCACTTCTACTTCGACATAACCAAAAGGTCCTTTGAACTGACTTTCCTAAAACGGAGTCTTCCTCTGGGACAGAAGGTTCATCCCAGAGATGAAGATGGCCAGTAGATATACTATTACTATGAGGAGTGACAACGTATTCCTCCTCACCAGGCACAGCAGCCCCAGGTTTATTCTGAGTAATTTCACCCTGTGCCATGAGTGTTTGCTGGAGTATTTATTGGGAGTTTGCTTATGTCACAAAGCACAGTAGTTATCAGATACTTGGACAAAAACAGCTTGTGTTTACTGCAAAAGAAAATATGTTCTTGGAAGAAAACTAAGTCTAATGAGGCCAGTAATTGGTACTGATATTTATGCTCCAATTTTAATTATGATCAGAGCAGGAAACACCACAAATCTTACCTCATGGCCATATATCAAGGAGCTACTGTCACTCCCAGGGGGTTATGGTGACAACTGAGAGAGTGAAAGAAAGCCCAGAACTGAAAGATGTTTTACAGTATGATTATGGTTTTCTTAGGAATGCATATAAAATAATAAGAGCCATATTGAATACTCAGCATTTCTGCACCAAAGGGTTTGCTTTTTCCAAGCTCAGTGGTTCTTGGCGATTTATAGAAGGTTAAGTGTGCTCCTGAGATTTAGACTCAGCAAAAACAGACAAGTAGGAGGGAACATCCACCTAGCTACACCGCAGGAAAACTGGGAGAGCCAGGGGCTGTCGAAGAGAAAACCTCCCAGGCTTGGCAGTCAGGATATAGTTCTAAGCAGGGAAAACTGAGAAATTAAGTGAAGAGTTGATCTTTCCTCCTGATCAGTTTATCATCCTTCCAAATTGGCTCTCTTACTCTGCATTGCTGCCATAACAAAGTACCCTGGGCTTGATAATTTATAAACAACAGAAAATTATTACTCCCTATACTGGGGGCTGGAAAATCCAAGTTGAAGGCACCTAGTGGCTTCTAATGCTGGTTCTTCCTCTGGGAGTGTGTGGTGACAGCAGGTCTTTTGTCAAGGGGCACTGACCCTATTTGTGAGAGAAGAGCCCTTATGACCTAGTCACCTGCCAAAGGCCCGAGCCTTTGGCCTAGGACCATCTTGAGTCTTGGGGTTCAACATATGAACTTGTGGGGGCTACCAACCTTTCCAGCACCAGCAAAGCAGCACCTGTGGGAACCTTGAATTCTATTAATAGTTGTATTATGAGTTCTGAATATGTCATCACATGCACGCCTCTTTACAGTTAAAACTAGAGGAGAGGGTGTTTGGAGAGGGCAATTATCTCAGGGGAACGAGTTAGACTCTTCTTCAATTAACCCCAACTCATCCAATTAGGTCCCAAATAGAAAGAGTTAGGATAAAATCTGTCAAATCAGATTCTAAGTCAGTTCATTTTTTTCCCCATCCCTGAAGTGTGTTTCCTTGGAAAAGAAGCAAGGAGTCCACATAGATATGGTAGGAATTGCACAGCTCTTCCAGATCCAGGGTGCCCCAGCTCAGGTGTGTGCATCTCAGAACAGCCTCCCTGGTGAGCATTCAGGGAGGGGAACTATGTACAGCAGGGCAGCATAGCAAGTTTTCTTGCCCACACTTGCTCTGGGGAGCTATGTGTAGCTCTCTGTCAGAGAGACCTGATGCTTCTTTGAGAGTGGTCAAGCTGGAAGTGCAAGATCTGTTTCATGGACATCTCATAACTGAGGGTGATGAGCTGGAGGGGACCCTGCATGATTCTTTCACCATGTCCATCCCTGGCCCTCAGGACCTGGTCTCTGGACAGCCTCTGTTGAGTGTCTTCTTTGAATGGAAAATAAATCATAGACAGCTAAGTGCAAAGAGCTATGTATGCCCCAATGTGTACTGGATTCCTCTAATCCAAAATAAAGTGTCAGGTGAGAAAACAAAGCACCAAAACAAAGCAAAAAGTCAGTAGAGGCTTGAAGCAATATGTGCCATCTCCTTTCCACTTAGTAGTTGGCCGTGAACTTAAACAAGTCTGCCTTGGAGACTTGTGAACTGTTCTGGAAACAAGACTGGTGCTCACCTCTCATCTGTAGTTTGTTGAGTTTTGCATCCAGGCCATGGAAGATAACGGAGAGATACAAAGGTAGAAAAAGAGACAACCATACAGTGTAGTGGCCCTGAGTGAACCCTGAGGATCACTGACCTTCAGCAGAGCCCAACAGAGGCTCCAGAGGTTGGCCTGAGGCCCATGCTGCCCAGTTGGCACCACCTTTCACCCAAGAGACTGCTGAAACTGTAGATGGACCAGCTGCTGGGGTGAAGGGTTGAGGAACAGCTGTGCTTCTGCAGTGGCGTCACTCAGGGAATCAGGCAGCATCCCTGCCATGTGCCTCAGGTCTGCTTCTTATGCCAACCAGCAGAGACACAGTGAGAGACCCATGTGACCAGACACACAGCCTGCCTCTCCTGATTTGTTGGCAGTCATCCAAGGACTCTGACTACTTCATAGGCTTCAAACTACAAAATCAGGACTATCAGGGTGAGGTGGAGGTAAGACTGGGTTCTGCTGGCAAAATGTAGTGTTGATTTTGAGCTTGCCTTCAGACCTGGAACCTACTGTTTTATAAAATTTGTAGGATTAGCTCCAAAGCACCTGGATGCATCTCTCACTGGCTTATAAAGCTATGCCTCATTTAGATCACCCAGGTACTTAAAATTCCTTGTCACAAACAAGATTATTAGATATAGAATTTGTGCCTGAAACACCCAAAATATTTTTAAACAGTCTATGGTGGTCAGAAATTACATAGCTATAAGAGACCCACAAGAGACCTCATATATGATCTGGAGTGCTTGAAAGAGTGTGAAGTTGAACTTGGGATCAGAAAGAGAAACTCTTTATAACCAGCAGCAAGAGTATTTCCCTGCTCTCCTAGAGTGCCAGTGTCCCTCCATTTCCCCTTTTCCTCTTTACCTTCCCCATGAGAGCCTGTGCCATCCCCATTAGTGGTCCCCAAGGCCAAGATCCTGAGCACCACAATCCCTGCTTCTGTCCTGGGAGGCAGTGAGAGGGACTGTTACTTGCTTTTCCCATGGAACACATAAAATCTCTCCCTTTGTTAAAAGGCCCACTCAGCTCAGATCTGAGGAGGGATAAGAACCAACTTGACAAGAAAGAGTGGATCTCCTCTGACACAATTACACATTGTGCTTGAGTAACATGAAAACAGCCAGGGGAATGGAGACTTAACCCAGAATATTTTCAAGACCCTGTCAAAGCCTCTTCCTTCCCCCTTCTCTCAAAGGTAAAGAGTTCTGTTGGCAGGTCTTTTTAGGATTGAATAGCCAGGATAAGGGGAATTCAGCTCTTTGCCAAAGCTTGGCTTTATATCATATCCAATTGTTTATACTCCAGAAAATATTTCTAAAATTGACTAAAATCAGAAATCTGGAACATTAATTTCAAACTATTAAATTAGTTTGAATTTATTATAAATTTAACAAACTATTAAGTACTCCCATCTACAATTTTCATATCTAAAATGAATTTAATATTTCATGAAGTTCTAAAAGGAAATTATGCAATTACTCTAAAAGTAAAATTATGCAATTGATAAAAAAACATTTTAGAGATTGACAGTACTCAGTACTTATAAGACATTATATTTATTTATTATTATTATTTTTATATTCCAAATATTGGAAACATTTAGTCTTTGCCATTCCTTTCAAGAGAATCATATTTTTTAAAAGTTTTCTGAAGGCTGTCATTGTTAGACCTCACCCTTGGGCTTAAAGTTATAGAGGTGGGATGTGGTTGTACACTCTTATGTTTCTTTCTTTGGTATTTATTTGCAGCAAATGAAGCCGCTTGTTCCTAGAAATTAATTATTATTCCTTTAGATGATTTGAGTTTGCAAGTTGGCGAGCTATTCCCATCTGGTAGCCAGTGCGCAGCATCCAATGGTTCCCAGTGGCTCTGCAGCAGTGACTCTATTTTGTGCCCAGCTACCCACTGAGCCACCATATGTCCCCGCAGTTCCTAGATTAGCTTGCTTCTCTTGAATGACTGCACAAGGGAAACATAATGCAGACCTTCATGGAGAGAGAGAGAGAGTTGCTTACTCATCACTTATACCTCAAGTCCAAGTTTGTTTTATTCCTAAATATTATGCCAGAAATAAGCATCTGAAAACCGCTCCATTGAGCACAAATGAGGTAGATGTAGTCAGATGCCTTTGATACTGAAGAAAAGTGAAGCGTGGGGCTGCAGGGTGCTTTGTTTGTGGTTGATGCATCTCCACTTGGGGAAACTGTCCTTATAGCTTTGTCAGTTGAGTTTGGTATTCATGGTAGTATCAGTTTTATTGTTATTATGGTGGTATAATACACACACAGCATAAAATCACTATCTTAGAGTTAAGAATATAGCTTACTGTTGAGCATTTGCCTAGTATATTAAAGGCCCTGGGTTCACTACTGCTAACTTAACCTGGGAATGCACAGTAGAATGGTATTGTATACATTCACATTCATGTGCAACAATCCTGCAGATGATTTTCATCCCATAAAAATTGAACTCTATCCTATCAACCAGAACATGGTGGTATGACTTTAAAGTTTCAGATGTTCAGGGATATGAGGAGGTCTCATTCTATGGTCTGTTACCCATGCTAAGAGTTCAGGCACTGTGCTCTGCCAGTGGGTCATACTCATTACTGTTCTTCATTGCTGGGCACACCCTTGGAGGTGCAGTCAGGGTGGGTACCAAAAGCCCCCCAGACAGCCCTAACACTGAATGTTCAAGTACTAGGTCCATCTGCTTAGAATAATCCATAGAGCAAGAGTGGCCAGGGGTGCTATTCTATGTCCCACCATGCCTTGTTAAAGCAATAAATGGACATCCCTTTGAGTGTGTCCATCAGAAAGCCCCGATGATAGGTTTGGTAACCAGGATAAGGAACAAGGGCTTCCCTGAGGTGTACCACACTCTCAGATCTATGACTGTCTGCTGTTCCTGTAAGTTACTTTCTGGGACAATGTAAGAGATGTCCTCTGCTGTTATTTATTGATACACTCTATACCCTGTTGAAGGAATTATGACTCCCATTTGTATTCTGTTTGGAAGAATGTTTTCCTTAAGGCAATTTGAAAAATTTTAAACAGAAATTGAAGATGTGAGTTAAGGAGTCAATTCAAAGAATCTTGGCATACCCTGTCACTAGCAGAACAAAAATGTATCTACGATGATTCTACACCTTAGCCATTGATTGTCGCCAGACTTTTGGATACTAATTTTCTAAGACTATCTATTACGCTTCTTTAGAAATAAGGGCATTAATTATTCTCTGAGAGCTAGTTGAAGTTTTAAAAATCCTTGGAAGGTAAGAACTTGTCCTCTAGTTCAACTTATGATACATTGTTAGATTATTCTCATCTGGAACATCTAAAAGACAGGCTATAGGTACAATAGTCGGAATGTGCAATAATTAAAATACGAGCTCACAAAGATGTCTGTATCCCAATCCTTGGAACCTGTGAACATGTCACCTTACAGAGCAAAGGGGGGACTTTGCACACGTAGTTAGGAGCTTTCTGATTTGGAGATTCGGATGAATCTGCTTGGGGCCCAGTTTCGTTACATAAACCCTCAAAGGTGTTATGCCTCTCCTGGCTGTGGCCAGGCAGGAACGTGATTACAGAAGGATGAACAGAAAAAATTGACACTGATGGCTTTGGTGGTGCTGGGAAAAAAAGAACATATGGGCTAAGAAATTAGGAATCCTCCAGAAAGTAGAAGGAACAAAGATGTGGATTCCCCTGCAACCCAAAGAAGGATCAAGGCATTCTTGGGACCCTGACTTCAGCTCAGTGGGATCCTCACCAGGCATCTAACCTGGGGAACCAAGAGGTAGTAGATTTTGTCTTGTTTCAAAATCCCAGATTTGTGGTAAATTGTAGCAGTAAAAAAAACATTACAGAATGAATGAACACAATGCTTGGGCATGTACAACAGAGGAGGGTAACAATAGCTGGATTTATTTCATTAAAGTGAGTTAATTAGCCAGAGGTAAGCCAGACACTTTTATTTCAGAGTGATAATGAAGTCTCAACACAGTGATACACAACCTTTTCTGGTCACCGTAGAAAAAGAAATGTGTTTAGAATGGATGCAAAGCCCCCTTCTGGTTGCCATGTGCAGTTTCAGGGGAAAGGGTGCTGTTACTGACTTTGATTTTGATCAGCACACTCAGACAAAGTACTCTTCAAATAATGTGGGGACATGGTCTAGGATTTAGCATTCAGAATAAGAAATTTCCATGCCACAGCACAGCACTTGCACATTGTCTGCCTTGCTTTGGACTAAATCCCCTCACATACTGTATTACCCGGCCAGCTTCATCCAGTTTCAGCACAGATCAGTCCTGGTCTTAACATGTTTTAAGTACTTGAGGGATTTAGCTGGAAAAGGTCTTTAAGAGAAATTTTATACAACTGATTTCTCCTTCAGCCCCAGATGTGTGCACTACAGGAAAATGGATATCCCCATGTTCCTGACTAGCATGTTCTCTATGCATGCCTTTATTCAGCTATTTGTTTCAAGAATAAGTCCTCAAAGGGGACAGGTTTGAACAAGCCAGCACATTTCTGCATTTGTTGATAAGCTGTTACTCCCTCCTTTGGATGATTAACTTGACTCCTTGTAAATAGCTGGATTCTTTATGAACAGGACAATGTTTTTTTTCCTGAATTTGCTGTTCTTGGCCAGCTTGGGCTTGATTTTCTGCATCTCTCCAAGCAGTCTTCACTGTTAAAGATCAATCCATCAAGGCTGAATGAACACTGTGCATATTTGCATGCATGTGCTTGATCACTAAACCCTGCTTGGATTCTTTTCCCTTTATTGATGTGCTTACCTAGATCAGCCTGTATTTCCTTCCCATTCATGTAATACAGATCTCAAGATTCCTACATTGAATATATATCTTTTAAGCCACAAGAAACTCACATTTTCTATTTTTGCATCCAAACAGTTGCTCCCGATGACCCCAGCAGAAAAATAGATGGTGATACCATTATCTTTTCCAATGTTCAAGAAAGATCAAGTGCAGTTTATCAGTGCAATGCCTCTAACGAATATGGGTATTTACTAGCAAATGCATTCGTAAATGTGCTCGGTAAGTTCTCCCTTTATTAAAGATGTGGAAAGTTACATTAATGATTGCTGTTGTTTTCTACTCACTCATCAGAAATGCATTATGTCTTTGCTACCTGCAATGCATAGTGTTTCAATCTACAAAGAATAAACAAGGGTAGATAAGACACAATCTTGCCTTAAGGGCCACTTTGGTTTGTGCTTGCAGTTCCTTTATATAGTTTTTATATGGCAGATTCTTTGCTGCAAGAACAAGCTGTTCACTGGTGGGTAGACTGTTAAACAATTTGAAATGAAAGTAGTGGTTGTTTGCATGAGCAATGAGTGTGCCCACTCTTCCATTCTTAGATAGTTGTCAGTTACTGTTCTATTGCAGTGACAAAGCACTGTGATCCAGGCAACTTATAAAAGAGAGCATTCATTTAATTTGAGGCTCACTGTTCCAGAGGGTAGTAAAGTCCATGACCATCATGGTGGGGATCATGGCAGCAGGTAGGCAGGCATGGTGCAAGAACAGTAGCTGGTAGCTTACGTGCTGAGAGATAACTGGAATGGTGTGGGCTTTTGAAACCTCAAAGACTACCCCCAGTGACACACCCCCTCCAACAAGGACACACCTCCTCATCCTTCCCAAACAATTTTACTAACTGCAGACCAAGCATTCAAACATATGAGCCTATGGAGCCGTTCTCATTTAGCACCACAGAAACTGACAAGTTCAAAAATATCACAATTCCAACATAAAAAACCAAACGGTTAATCATATGGCTTAGCTCTTATTCAAGTCACAGATATGCATTGTTTCATGTGTAAAAATATGCTCAGAGAATCGTAAGGAACTATGATGTACTCAAGCGTATTCTAAAGTGGTTGGCTTATGTGAACACTGTATCTCCTCTCATATTGGGTAAAATTACCAAAAATTACATTTTTAAATTTTATGTAGGAATTGTTCTTGTGGTAGCAGAAATTATACTTGAGTTCTTTCAGATAGTGTGCTCCCTTCCAAACAAAGCTAACAAAAGGAATCCAACTAATATTTGGCATTTTTCTTCATGAATGAAGCAAAGGCCATAAGTCTCCCAGAAGCTCAGCAGTTGAGGTATTGGTGGATGTTGAGGAAGCAGCTTTGACTTCTGGGTTTCTTTTCATGCTTTACTTCTATTAATTCAATATCCTCAGATTTCATATTTCAGGAAGACCAATACAGTGTGTGTTACTTTGAGTCTGGCTTGTTTTGTTTCGTACAATGTCTTTCAGATTCATCAGTATCACAAATATGAGATCCTTTTCTTTTTTTAAAGAATTTTTTATTTATGTTTATGTCTGTGTATCTATTGGATGCCTGCCATATGTGTGTGGGAGTCTGAAGATGCCAGAAAGGGGTGTCTGATCCCCTGGATATAGAGTTACAGCAGATGTGAGCCCCTTGACATTGGTGCTGGGAACAGAACTTGGGTCCTCTGAAAGAACAGCAAGTGCCCTTAACTGCTGAACCACCTCTCAAGCTTCAGCTCTCTTCTTTTTTTAAGGTTGAAAAAAAACATTTATATGTCTCTTTGAAGACAGGCATCCTAGCAGGTATCAAGTGATACATTCCTGTGGTTGAAGTTTGTGTTCCTCTTGATAATTAGTGATAGCGATCATTTTTTTTTCCAAATCTCTGTTGGCCATTTGTGTGTCTTCTTTTGAGAAATGTGTATTTGGATCCTTTGTCCAGTTTAAAAAAAACAGTTTGTTCTCTGGGACTATTGAGTTATTTGAGTTTCTTATACATTTTGTGTATCTCTTTTACATCAGGCATATATGAGCAAATATCTTCTCCTAGTCTATGTTTTTGCTGTTGCTTCCTTGGCTATAAAAGGCTTTTTAGTCCCCTCTGTTTTTCAGAAACCACACTCCCTACTCTGCTTTTCTCTGCCCTCTTCATGTGTCCCCAACATCTACACCCACTAGAGTGACGATGGGTCAGTCATTCAGCAATGATATGATTTCCTGCCAGACACTGCCATGGATAAAATGATTATATAAATGCATTCTTTTACTACAAGATACCTAGTGTTATAAGAGATACAAATAAGTGAATCCATAATGCAACAGCATAAGGAATGCAGATTAGTTAATCAGTAATTGACTAACACCTGAGTAACATATTGAGCATGAATTAGGTGGTGTTTCTTCTATCTTGAGTGACTACTGATGCCACAGATACAGGACATATGGGAAAAAATCATGTTGGTTGTACTTTATCACAAACTTTAAGGACCTTAAAACAAAGTATGATAAGTACACTGTAAGCCTAAGATGCGTCTAGTATTTACTATACCTTTCTAAAATGTTTTAGCTGAACCACCTCGAATTCTCACATCTGCGAACATACTGTACCAGGTCATTGCAAACAGACCTGCTTTGTTAGACTGTGCCTTCTTTGGGTCTCCTCTGCCTACCATTGAGTGGTAAGTAGTAGCTCTATTTCTTTTTTCATATTTAATTCTAACTATGTCTGGTTTTGGTCAAAAAGCAAACAGGAAAAAATGCAATACACAATCCATCATATTACTAGTTACTAAATTCATTTACTCTTTCTCAAGTATTTATTAACTACCCACTCTGTGGGTATAATAAATGCTTTCATCTATGTAATAAGTATATTACCAGAATTATCTATTTACTACAAAACTATATAGAAATGATTTTTAATATGTAAGACTGCTGTGTTTCACAATGCCATGGACATTGCCTAGAACTTTGTGAATAGTGTCTGAAGGACTAGTTAGGAAACCTGTTCTTGATAATAAAATAGCGTGGGGTTGGGGATGGAGAGTTAAGAATACTTGTTGCTCTCACAGAGGACCTAGGTTTGGTTCCCAGCACCTACTGGGTGGCTCCCATCTCTCTGTAACTCTAGTCCCAGGGGATTCTATATCCATTTCTGACCTCCCTGGGCACCAGGCATGTATGTGATGCACATTCATATAACTGGGCAAAATGCTCATTTACATAAAATAACAAATCTAAAAATGGCATAGACCTGGAGGAGAGGTTGTGTGGGCACAGAGAGGACTTGTGGCTTGGTGCTTCATTAGCCCAGCAGAGCTCCTGGGGCTCTTCTCTGACCATCCAAGTTTACATACCAGTCCTGGTAGGAGGCCTATAGTTGTGGCTGGTTTACTTGCCTTAGACAGGACAGGGGAGATGGGCGGCTGCTGAGAATGTTTGAAGAAGAGTTAGAGCAGATCTGTATTGATCAGCAGCTACTAAGATGAGAGGGACAGCAGGGTTAGGATTAAAGAGAAGTCTCTCCAGACCCAACCTGACCTCCAGAGAAGAGAAACAGGGACACATAGACTGCCTAGTGAAGGCGGTGAGATTAACAAGTCAGATTGACTTTGGCCCTTTTCATCTGTCTCTGCTTCTCCCACATCACATACATGCTTTCTTTCCATTGCTAGTCGTACTCTTAGAGTTTAATCCCCAGCCTTGAAATCAAAATGTCTTTAAAATTTAATCTTACCAATGGGAGAAAAATACAATAAAAAGATCATCTCACTTTTGCCTATTTTATCATCTGTTTAAGGTGAAAATAGGCAATGTCTTTATCCAATTATGTATCTCATAAAAATTACAACCCATTGTACTTTGTTGTTCTAATTCTGCCAGCTCCACTTATTTTTGCATTCTCCTGTTTTATGTGCTTTCTTTTCACTTTCCCCTGACATGTCAGAAGAAGTGTGGTTGTGGAACACCTTTCAGGTTTTGGACAACGTTTTTGGTTTTATAACTTGAAACGTGGAATCTCAACATATGTTTTCATCCCCACTGCACAAATAAGCAGAGATCTAATCTCTGTAGTCGTTCCAAATGTCTTTGACCTTGACACTTGCTGCAGACCACATTGTGTTGTGTTTTCTTCTCACTCTAACTTTTGTAATGAAGGTTTAAAGGAACCAAAGGAAGCGCTCTTCATGAAGACATCTATGTTTTACATGATAACGGAACATTAGAAATTCCCGTGGCCCAAAAGGATAGTACAGGGACATACACATGTGTCGCAAGAAATAAATTAGGGATGGCAAAGAATGAAGTTCACTTGGAAATCAAAGGTAAGACAGAGCTGATGAGCGTTTTTCAAGTATAATATGATGTAGAACAAATTCTCCAGCTTGGCCACCATGGATAACAATAACTTTGAATTTTAGACCCAACCAGGATCATTAAACAACCTGAATATGCAGTTGTGCAGAGGGGGAGCAAAGTGTCCTTTGAATGCAAAGTGAAACACGACAATACCTTAATCCCCACCATCATGTGGTTGAAGGACAATGGAGAACTGCCCAATGACGAAAGGTATTTCAAGATGCTTTCTTTCCTCTTCTTTCTCTCTGTAGACTGCTCTGTGACAAAGGGTTACTGATACCATGTTTTCAGTGTCTGAAGTCAGCTGTCTGAAAGATTATGAGATAAGCATTTTCTTCTTACTGTAAAATGCTTAGAACTTAAAGGGTATTGAGTGTTTGAAACAAGAGCCCGAGAATGCCGGTCTTTGTCTGTTGATCTCCCGTGAAATTTGGGATAGAAAAAGCCCTCCAGATTTTGGACCGCATCCATGGTTGTATAATTTGAATGGTGAAGTCTCAGCAGATGTTTTCATCTGCACACTATAAATAAGCAGATATCCGATCTCCATAATCAGGGACACACCTGATTCTGCCAGTGTTTTAAAGAGTGTGAGTTTTGAATTTGGATACTGAATTGATTTTTTTTTAATTTTAACCTAATGCCTGCAGAAGGAAAATAAAATCAAAATCAAGTAAACCATTTAACAGGGAACATTCAGTCCTATAGCTTGGAATAGAAGGAAGATCATGGCGTTTTCTACCTGCGGCCCTCGGTTGGCCTAGTAAAAACAGCTGTGTGCGTGATTTTAGCCACTCAAGTGGACACAATTGATACCCACTGCTAGTAATGCTGTGTTCTGATGGAGATGGTTGTTGTGGTTTGCTTGCAGCTGACCTAAACCTGGGAAAACTAAATGTACCCTACTGCTTGCTAATGACCCCACAATAACTTTCTGGCCTTTCTCTCCATCTGCCCAAAGTACAAGTTTCCATCTAGTCAATTTTCTATGTGAAATCTGAGGTGGTAAAGAGAAGAGAACACAAAGAAATGACCACCAGTTAGACCAGCTGAGGGTAGACTGTAAGTTACTTAGAAGACAGATGACAATGTATGCAGCCTCCTAGGAACCATATGCGAATCCTGCGTGCATGATGCAAGTAACTTCTACAACCTCTTAGTGGAGATTCCTGATCTAGCGACAAGAAAGATCCCAATGCTTTCATTTAGTTTCTGCAGTGGGCCTTCATACATGTGGGGAAAACAATAACAGCACAAAATTTCTGCAGTGAATGGTAACTTAAAAAAAAAAAACTGCACTCTGATGGAAATTGAGTGGAACAAAAATAACCACAAAAGCCTGACTGAAGCACTCTAGTGGGGGTACATCTGGAGCCACCCATCTCACCTCAGGATGCAAGCAGTAACTTTTATCAATTAAAAAAACAATTGGCGTATAGTAATTGTACATAGTCATGGTATACCATGTGATTTTTGTCCCCACCCCAGGAGGACTGCTGCAGAGTCTCCTAAGACTCCAGAAGCCGGACAGAAAGCTTGTTAGAGTTGATATCCCTCCTAGCCCAAATGTTTTCCAGGTTTATTAATTACTCACGTGATATATGGGGGCTCACTCTAATTGCTGAGGTGTTTACCTTTATCTTTTATCAAGTTCACAGCGACTCTTGCCTGCTGGGAAGGCAGTGGTCAGTCTGCTGTGTCTCTTTGTCATTTCGACTGTTCTCCGTGTGTTCTGTTTACAGATTCTCCGTTGACAGGGACCATCTAGTGGTCACTGATGTCAGTGACGATGATGGAGGGACCTACACGTGTGCGGCCAACACAACGCTGGACAGCGTTTCCGCCAGCGCTGTGCTCAGGGTTGTCGGTAAGAGCGAGAACGAACACAGCACAGCCGGGCTCTGCGTATTAGGAGGGGAAGAAAACTGTAGAGGCTGAATACGTGTTTGTTACCGCTTCCTAGCTACAAGGGTGGGTGTTCTTCTCCTTCCAGAGATGCCTTTCAGGAGACAATTTCCATATAAATTTGCTCTGTGTAGACATACAGACTGTGACAAAATGGTGATGTTCCTACAAGTGACATTTATAAGAGAATTAAGGGAAGTAACCTAATATAGAGTCAGAGGGGGTTTGTATTCCTGATTTGTCACTGCCTACCTGTCAGTGCCACGGCTCACAGCTAAGTAGAGAGCTTAAAAAATAATATTGTGTTGCTTCTGTCTTCTTCTATGTCTCCATCGCTAATTTTGATTAAAATCCTTTCTATTAATGTCCTTTCTAGCTCCTACTCCAACTCCAGCCCCCATTTACGGTAAACTAATGAGTCTTCTTTTTCTGTCTTCTGTTAAGTAACTTCACATTTGCAGACATCGCTTCCTCTTCTCTGTCACATCACTGCATTTCTTTATGGAAAATGACTGTCAGTTATCATGGGCTTCGTTTGTCATAGTCAATTATTCCTTAAAACCTTATAGTGTAGTGTAAGGTTGGACTATTTTGCTCATTGTATTTCCAGTTGTTTCTAAAATTTTTATTTGCTATTATAAAATTATTCCATCGTATAAAATCCCTCTTGGATAGTTTCCTTGTATGGAAGCATATTCGTTTACTAAAACCTATCATCCGTATTTTACAGAATGAAAAAGCCATTTCTTAGACTCTTTTTGCCAATTGGGTTTTTCTTGTCTACTAAGATTTGTTTTGGAACTGGGGAGATGACTTAGGGGATAAAAGTACTTGCTGTGAAAGCAAGAGGCCGTAAGTTCAAATTCCCAGTAGCCATACGTAAAGAGAACATGCCTGTAACTCTGGTGTTGGGGGACAGAGACAGGCAGATCCTGGGAGATCACTAGCCAGCCACCCAGCGGACATCATTTTCTGTATTTTATGTGTTCAGACATGAGTGTGTGCATTCCCACACAAATATACACATATACAAATATAACACACCAATGATAATAATAAACATAAGAGAATACTGTTTTGTTGTGAGATTCCATTTCTAAGCAACATACTCCCAGGGAAACATGGGTGTTTGGAACATTTGACTTT
>CABHPR010134716.1:0-10566 GCA_902168415.1 Peromyscus melanophrys | reverse complement strand
AAAATATAGAAGAACTATGAGAAACTTAAAAATCATTTCCTCACTGGGGGGAAAAGACTGAAGTAGCCTGATGTGTTAATCAACACTGATCTAGGAAATATCAAAGCGTGCTCACAGCCATATTAGGTGCATGGTTACATGGTATCTACTTATGTAGAGATTATCTTTCCTCTATGTCTCAGCTCACCCCTGCAAACATTGAACAAGGAAGTTTAGTATCAATGGATAATAATGTTACTTCAAACTTTGCAGTTAAAGAAAAGGAAGATGCTCATGCGGACCCTGAAATCCAGCCCATGAAGGAAGATGATGGAACATTTGGAGAATACAGGTGAGCTTCTAGCCCTGCCTTACCCACCCCACTAAACACTACCCTCAGACACTCGCTGAGTTCTGAGAGCAGAACCCAGTGAGCCCTGCCTGGCAGTTACAACTTTAGAGGCAAGTCCATGTCAAAATATATCCATCCTTCTTGATTAAAATATTAAAACTAAGACATTCCATTAAAAAAAAGAATCCTCATAAAAGTTTTCCATTGTAGTCATACATTTAGAGTCAGAATATAGTCCATTCGTTATTTTTTTTAGAGACATGAGCCGTGCACAGCCTATAGTGTGAGGCAAACATGCACTTATAAAGCCCGTGTTAGCAGGACTGCTCTGTGCCTCTGTTTCATTTTATTTTTGAGATTGAATCTCACTATGTAGTTCGGGCTGGCCTGGGATTTACTGCATAGGCCAGGCTGGCTCCAAATTCATAAGTCCACTCCCTCAGTCTTACAAGTGCTGCAAGAGAGAGAGAATGGGTGTGTGTGCATGTGTGTGTGTGTGTGTGTGTGTGTGTGTGTGTGTGTGTGTGTGCTAGACCAGACCCAGAGCTTTGCACAAGCTAGGCAAGCACTCTCCTACTGAATTACATACTCAGCCCCAAGACGTTTTAATCTCAGATTTATAAAATGCTTTAATAATACCCATTCCCCCCCCCACTTTTAGTCAATAGGGAGTAGGCTGTTTTAGAAGCTGTTAATTATTAAGAACCACCATAGCCATTCAGGTAGTACATTAATTCACAGAATGCCAATACCACATTCTTCATTTAACTTCATATTAAGAAAAACACTTAGTATAATCTATCTCCCTTCTTTCAAGTCTCTTTATATGAAACTATTCTTACCTAGATACTATAGGTCTTTCACAGAGAGAAATGATTATTTTAGACCTCATTAAAAACAGAGTAAGTTTCATCATGTATTTAATGCTCTGAAATAACTCTATTTATGAAATACCTTTTATAACATAGGGTTTTGTGTGTGTGTGTGTGTGTGTGTGTGTGTGTGTGTGTGTGTGTGTGTGTGTGTGTGTTGGCATAAAATGTAATCTTCCAAATATGCATGAAGCTCAGATTGTGGCTTTTTTCGATAGAAGAAAATACTTTTGGGTGAAATAAAAGATTCACTATTGTGATTTCCAAGTCAACTTTGTAGATAGATATTTGCATCAGGTACTACCTGCCTCTGTAGCTCATTTTTGGTATTTCCATGTCAGTATCACTCATAAAGGACAACCAGAGCCAACATAGGAAATGTAAAATGGATTCAGGAAAACTGGATGTTTCAGTATGAGTTTTCATAGCAGTGTCCATGCAGATGTGAGCATGTCTGGCCTCCAGTGTCTCAGCACCTACGCTGCTCCCCTCCTCAACAGAAAGAGCCAATGCTTTCTAAAAGCTCTCAGAATTTCTGTAGCTCACAATACCAGAAAAATGTCTTGCAAGGGTTATGTTGATGCCAGATATTGGATCTGGAGCTGAAAGTGTTTGAAAACCTTAGACAGCACCCACCTACTATGACCAGTTTTCCATAGTGCTTAGAGCAGCCCACAGTGTGCATAGTTCAGGGCAGCTGCGTCTCACTCTGGAGGAGTGGAAATCTTCGATGGTGTAACTCACTTTTCTACCTGTTTCTCCTGCACACAGGTGAGCTGACACTAATTAAAGGACATCCTTGTAAAGTTCATGTGGCTATGACCTCATACAGGATATGCACACCACTCCCTTGTGTATTGATATGAAGCTACATCTTCAATATAGAAAAATATATATTTGCATGAATTGGAAATAAGCCATTGCATTTCATACATTCTTCACATTGTGATGGATTCATATTCTTATCATGCTTAAGCAAATATGGCAATGTACTGCTCATCTCAAATCCCTCAAAATATCAGTTTGCTATTATATTGATGTGAAGCCAAGGTGCAGGACAATGTGACTTTGGGTGACTATGCCAACACCACTAAACCTTAATTCAAGTCAAGGTTGTGTTTTATGAATTAGCTTGGAATCAAGAGGCTATTAATTTTTCTTTCAACTTAGCCATTGCCTCTGATTCCTTTATGATGCCTAATTTATATCTGTCTCAATTTTCATCATCTAGACAAATGTTCAAGCATCTGAACATCTTCGGAGATTTCTTTTCTAGTTTTGTGCTCTCTATGGGTGACTGACAACTTCCAGCATGGTTCTGTTTTCAGAGCAGTACATAGCAAGCGTCTGGCTTTTACCTTCATAGTCACAATTTGATTTACATCTACTGGCTCACATTTTTTTGTCTCAGCATTAATTCATGTGTGTGCTGTGTCTGTGAAGCGTTTTCAAATGGCTGTCTTTAGCTTTTGCCAAAGTTTCTCAGGATAGAGAGACTTTCCGTTTGGGCCCATTGAATACAAGCCCAATTGGCATGAAGACAAAAATACTTGTCACTCATGGAATGACATTAATCCTGGAGGGTCCTAAGGAAATAAAGTTCTGATGAGTGTCTTCGACTCAACCCGCAACTTGGTGGTGTGGTTTTGAGTGAATTTCCAAGTTAGTGAGAACAATCCATTGCATCTCCCGAATTCCAGGACATTGTTGTCGCTGATGTGACCTTGTCCTTAGGCATTCAGATACTTCCTCAGCTTTATTCCCTTTGGTTCTTTCCATTTAAGCCTTTTGAATCTGAGAGTCATAACGAATGAAAACGGTTCCAACTATTTATGGAGAATTATTTGTTTTAATGGTACATTTGAGTGTTATTCTCTTCCCTAAATCACTGGGGTCCTTTCTCTACTTTGCACCTTCTAGAAGTTTTGAGCTCTGTATTTCTTATTGATTCTGAGTCTCCTGCATTCTGAAAATGAACTATAATGCTGGTCTCATGCTGACACACAATTAGGACTATTGTTGAAATGTAAATTAATTACATTTGTGTTTCACACGTTCTCCAGCCTGAGGGTGGAACAATTCTACCTGGTTGGCTCCAAGCCAGACAAAATGTCACCGTGCAAAGAGGGATGGAACTCCCACAGTGGCCAAATCTGATTTTTTTCCATATGCTATATGCCCATACCCTCACTCCAAGACCCACCCCTACCTAAGCAGCTACGCTCTCTCAGAAGCCTGCAGCTTTCTTTGTTTGTCTCTTTAATTACACAGACAGTAGGATCTGCATCCTTACTAGCATATAGAAAAATCAAAGAAACAGTGCAGCCAACTATGTAAGTATTTCCTTATTCTTTAGATACATTCTCTTTAAAAACAAGAGTGAGCCTAGGTTGGAAACCATATGTCTGTGCTCTGTGAACCATGATTTACCCCCCAAATGGAGGATTGTGCCATGGTAATCTTGTCATTCATGTGACCACAGCCTGCTGCCAGCTTGCTAACTCTTGCTCAAAGTTTGGCTGATACAAGCCTGTGGTGTTGAATTTGTTACATACTTCAGGCTCATTGTGCTCATAAATATGAACTGGTGGTAAGCACATAATGATGAACTCTTACAGTGTGCCAGCATAAGGTTTGGGTGCATGGCTGTCAATAACACTGTTCTATCATTTGATCATGGTATGATGGTTGCTGCCGCAAAATCAAATGTAATTATTAGATTTATTGACTTGTTTTTATTTTAATAAACATTTCATGGGTATGAACCAGGCACTACTGGGAAAGACATGAATGAACTCCCTAAAATGTATTCTTAGTATGAGAGAAAGAAAAATACAAGCCAATGCTTTGCCTGCTGTTATAATATTAAGAAGCAATGAAAAATTTAATGTTAGAATTCTAAAGCATTTCTGAAATATTCTTGGTTTCTTCTATTGTAATTTTTATTATGAATTTACCCAAAGGATATTTACTGAGTGCCTACTATATGCGTGACCTTAGGAAAATTGAACACAATAGAATTTGGTCCCTCACTGGGAGATTATAATCTAGTGAGGAATACAGAGAACTACCAACAATTTGGTGGGTTGTGTGAAAAGTGCCATTTCTTTTTCTCATCATATTGCTTGATACTCCTGGGTAGCTTTCATTAGTAGTGCTGAAAGCAGCCAAGTGTAGCAGCCCATGTCTATACTCCTAGCACTTGGGCAGCAAAGGCAGGAAGATGAGAAGTTTAAGGTCATCTTCAGCTACATAGCAAGGTTGGGAATGTTAGGTCAGCCTGGGCTACATAGACCCTGTCTTCAAAACCATAGAGAAGGAGGAGGAGGGAGAGGATGAGAAAAAGGAAGAGGGAGAGAAGGAAGAGGAGACAACGGCCATCCTTACCATTATTTCTGATTCTAGACAGAACAGTTCAGCAATGGCCATCAAAGATTCTGTTCACTGTAGTTTTCACGTAGGCATGCTTAGCCAGATTAACAGAACCACTTCCTCTTTCTAGCGTATTAAAGTTATCTTCATCTGAATAGGTGTTGAACTCTATCATATACTTTTTTCTAAATCTACTGTGATGATCACAGTTTTTTTTTCTTTCTACAAAAGTACAAGTGGTAAATTTCATACATTATATTTTCGTACTAAATCAAACTTGCATTCCTAAACTTGACCCAACTTAGATATGGTATTTTATCTCTTCAGTGGTTGGCTACATTTGTCTTGCTATGAGTTCAGGTCTCCTTGTCCATGTTCATGAGTTGCGTCAGCCCCATAGCTTGACTTTCCTGTGGCATTTTTATTGATTTTACCTATCATGGTCATAAAAGTCTCATAACATTATTACAGAAGTGGTGCTTCTGACATGTACAAACTCAGATCTTCACCCGAGCATGCTCTGCTGCACAGTGAAAAGGGGTAATGCCAAGCTTCTTGTTTAGGCCAGACATTCTGGTGCCATCATCTTCCCTCTGGCTCCCTAACCAATCCACCAGGAAGTCCTCCTTGCTCTTCTTTCTAAAATATGACCACAATCTGAGCATTTTGTTTAAACTTCTTCAACATTCCACCCAGGTGCAAACCACAGCCATCTCTCTCCTGGATAACGGAAGTAATCCCGCCCCCTGCCCCCACCCCGACTCTACCACAAAGCTTTGCAGACTCACACTTATAAAGAGCCCTGGGTAAATGGTTTAGATTTTGCAGCCCACATAGTCTTAGCTGGAACTCTGCAGTTCTGCCAATGTAGCGGAAAAGGAGCCATGGGCAATACATAAATCACAAATAAATAAAGTGGCTCAAGTTTGCCAGAATTTACCAACCCCTCCTCTCAAGGCCAGGCTACTGTCAACACTTGATGGCAGAGTTTGTGCCTTTAGAGTAATGTAGGTCAGACCACAGTGCTCATCTGTGGAAATACCCTCAGGGCCTCCATCTCTTAAACAGAGGCTCATCAATGTCCATGGAACCCGGGCCTACCCCTGCCACCACCAACTACTCTCTTTCTCACTCACCCATTAAATTCCAACCACAGCCAGCACCTCGCTGTTTCTAGAACATGCCAGGCCTGCCCTGCTGCAGATCATGTATGCTGCTTGGTGCTTTTGCCATACTGCTCTGGCTCTCGTCATCCACACGGCTAACTTGGCTCTTAGATCCTCGATCTAAGAAGGTGCTTTCAAACAAGCCCTTCCCTGGATATCTTCTGTCAGCCCTCCCTCCTCTTCCCTAGCTCCTTCTGTCATCTTGAATCAACTCTAGAGTCTCTGCAGTGCTGATCACCTGACATTAGTCGTTTTCTTTACTGTTAACTGCATTTTACCCCGCTGGATGTGAGGTCAGCGTTTCAGTCTGTGTGGCTTGATTCTATGTGCCCAGTGCCTAGAATGGCATCTGCCTTAGAGTACTACTTCTAGTAGATGAAGGGAAGACTGGATCAAAGAAATGGCATAATGAACATGTCCTATAATGTATTCCTTGGCTCATTAGTTCTTCTAAGCAGAATAATAGGTAGAACTCAGGTGGCAAAATTCTGTTTATCACTGGACTCTTCAGGGGCATAATCATCAAAAGTATTTAAGCAAAGTATATAAGTTCACAGCTAAATCTCAAAGATGCCATGTAAGCTGTTTTTAAAGTTGGGTTGTGTGGGTGTTATGCCCTCTGAAATGCCCCCCTCAACAGGCCACCCCAGTGAGCTCTGATGTCACCAAGTTGCATAGATAGTTCAGATGGCAGTGTGTACTTGTATATTACCTGAACGAGTTGTTTTTTTTTGATAGCACATGAAAGTTTTGACGCATTCTTCTTGGAAAGAGAAATAAGAGATTGCTAGCAGAAAATATTACCGAAGGAGACACACTTATTTGTTTATCTTTAAATCTGTGTAGCTTGACTAGAAAAAAAATCAGTTTTGCTAACAATGATCTTAACATCAGTCGTTGTTAAAACACTGAAGTTACAATGACCCCTTGTCACATCAAGTACATCAGGAGTTTTATTTAGTTCAAGCATTGTGCATCATTCCTCTTTCACATGGGGTTGTTGCTGATAAATTTTCTTTTTTGCTATTTTTCCCAAATGTTACCTGTTGAGGAGTCAGTCACTGAACCTATGCATATGACCATGTCAGTGGATGATCTGAAATTCAGTGACATATGTGGCCATGTTAGTGGACATTCCTAAACATAGTGGATACTCTTTTGCTTTCAGAAGTTGTGCTTAAGGGTTCAACAAAGAAATAAGCAAAATAATAATAGACTTTCATAATGTTTTGCTTAAGTGCAAGCCTTGGACACCCTCAGTATATATATAGCACCCATTAAGCAGAAGACAGAACATACTTAATTGTGAGTTTGGAAGCACTCACCCCCTTAAGGTCTTGGGAGCATGCTGTTTATGGTTCAAATATACTGCCTTTAAGTTAAAGTGTTTGTCTTTCCAAATAAATAAATCTTTACCCAACTGACCAAAAAATCTTCAGAAAAAAGATACTGTGACCTATATCAGTATAAGGACTGTGCTTTTCTTCTTAGGCTGTTCTCATTTGTTTCCTCTGCCTCCTTTTAATGGATTTCTAGGTCTTTTGAAAGGTAAGGCGGAAGTTCACCAATCTGGCCTGCACTCAGTAACAAAATTATTTAAACTGCAGGATTTTGCTTCTCCTTCTGGCTCAGGAAAAACAATCCATATTTCACATATAACCAAAATCATGCTCCATTCACATCCACGGAATCAGAGATGTTCTACAGTTAACACACTAACTTGCCCCTGTCCTGAGCTCTGTCCTGCTCCCTTGAATTGCAACAGGGATGGTTTTCAGCTATGCTCAACCCTCCTTCTAAAGCTTGTGATTGTTCCTGAATTGCCTTCTAATCAGGTGTCAGAATCTCTCATTTAAATTAGCACGCACACTCGGAAAGCCATCCGCTCTGCCGCAGACCATGATTCAACCATTTCTGTGTCTGATTTCCATTCCAGCACCACCCTAGCCACTGGAATCCACCTGGCAGTTAGATTGGGCTGCAGCAGCTCAGGACTCCATATGCTTTTTCATAATTTGCATGCACGATCTGTAAAAACAAGGCACTTTACCTAAATGCCAGTCTTACCGAAATAGTTTCTTTTTTTTTCCCCTTTTTTTCCAGCGATGCAGAAGACCACAAGCCTTTGAAAAAAGGAAGCCGAACACCTTCAGACAGGACTGTGAAAAAAGAAGATAGTGATGATAGCCTGGTTGACTATGGAGAGGGGGTGAATGGTCAATTCAATGAGGATGGCTCCTTTATTGGACAATACAGTGGTAAGAAAGAGAAAGAACCAGCCGAGGGAAATGAGAGCTCAGAGGCCCCTTCACCTGTCAACGCCATGAACTCCTTTGTTTAAGTCTTTAAGCTCCGCGTCAGTGTCCCATTTCTCTGGAATGTTTTTCCTGAGCACTTCTCATCCCTCTCATTCTGTGGACATATGGGTAGAAAGGATGTTTTCTGCTGTATGTGAGTATTATGAGAACAAGGCAAGAACGTAACTCAGTCAAATGATACCTTAACATGAACTGGGGTACAAAGTGAGTACTTTTTTGTTCAGAGTGGGTTTTCTCAATTTCCTTGGAACTGATTAAAAACAAAATTCAACATCACCAATAGATCACATTATTCCCTGTGTGGGATACAGTTCAATAAGATGCATGAAACCTGCGGTACAGAGGACACACCTGTGTATGTGATTGCGACGTGGTCGGGTACTTTGTTGACATTATGCTCAGCCGAACCCTGAATATAAATTCCGTTGTTATTGTGGAGAGTGTTACTGTAGTGTTCTCTAGAGCTCCAATGTCTCTGCGGACATTGTTGTGGACCTCGTGACTATGTCTAGTTGTCGTTAGTCTTTTCAGGAGACTGTTAGGAACGGTATGTACAGTATCTACTTGCTACATGACTTAATTATGTCAGGTGCATCTGCTAATGCTCACTGAGACTCTGTTACCTATCCTTTACTCCTGTTACTTCCTAGGCTTCTTAACCTTCCAGGTTACAGTGGCAGTATTCCTCTTCTTACACTCTCTGTGTTTAGTCATCTGGGGGCATAAACATTGCATTTTGTGACACCTTTTGGCATTTGTGCCATCCGGAAAGAATTGAAGACAAAAACTCTCAAGTTAGATTTCAAGTTTTAATCCAGAAAATGCAGGGCAAGACACATGCAGCACCTCCAGACATTGAGCATCCCCTGCCTCCTGCACTCTGCATGGGCCAGTCTGGGCAACTCCATCCTGTGTTACTGCTGCCGTTAGAAATGAACCTTTAAGAGGCAGAGATAATGAGAGCTGACATGCTGGAAAATTGTGAAAATAAAAATAAGTTTATTTGAAGGGGCTTTCTCCCATAAATGTCAAAAAACAAAGAAAGCTTTGTCATTAGCTGGAGCATGTGGTGGTTTTGTGGTCTTTTCCGGTTTCTAGCCAAACAAGTCACGTTGGAAAAGAAAAATGGCATGGTTGGAAATGGATGGAGAAACAAATGATTGTAGAACTAAAAACATACAACAGCATGCAAACAGTGATACGCTACCCACCATACCTATATGAGCTTTCAAACTCTGCAGCATTCAGCAGTGTGTGTGCAAGTTGCCACGGGCACACTCCAGAATCTGCAAAATCTGGCAAGCGCTTAATTAGGCCAGCAGTCAAAGGGATTACAGCTGCAGTCTAAAGAATAAATACATATATCCTATCATAGTCATAAACAATGTGTATGAAATGGCTTACCTCCAATATAAAAATCTATGACAACCTATGGTTGAAGGAATGCTCAAATTCATTTGCCAATAAATTGGTTTCTCATAACTTGCATCAAGTTTAATTTTAAGTAAAGCTTTTTATATGTAGATATTCTGTTGAATTTGTAAATATAGGTAAAGTGTAGAAGTTATATGCTTATAGGTGTTACGTGCAAATAAACATGCAAGCAATGTTTATGTTCTGCTGTGTGAGAAGTAAGCTCATTAATTAATTCAGTGTATGGGACTGAAAAACATCCAAATGCCTTTTGTGGGTTTTTCCCTCTCCTTTTTGCTGTGAAACTGAAATAGCGAACTTTTTTACCCACTGTTTCAGCCAGTTTCTGGCTGAAATCCTCAGCATTTTGCCAATGGAGTAGGATTTGTCACTTGGCATCTTTGATGCATACAGGTAAAGCTTGTTTTAAAGTGATCCCCAAATGAGGTGGCCCTAAATATTCTCATGTCTTCATATTTACTTTCCACAAACGAGCCTGCCTATTAGAAATACAAATAATAAGACAGCCTTGCCTAGACAGCGGAAAACACAAAGACAAAAGTTACTTCAATGTTTGCAGAGAAAAATAAATAAATGCACAGTTTCTGCTCTTCCGTAACTACAGATGCTAAATGTCTCTGTGCATGAAGAGGTCACCTCTGTAGATTACTACAGATTTTGTATTAAAAATTAAGTGTGGTTTCCACATCCCTCCCTGTTTTGTATCTCTCATGTTCCTAGTGGAGTGGGAATGCCCCGGTGTATGTAGCTGGTATAATGATCTGATAATCTGTATACAGAGCAGGAAAATGGGACCAGGTTGCCATCAGAAAGTGACTATTAAACAGTCCAGATAGCATGGGTTTTAGCTTCTTCAAACCTGTATTTCTGAAGATTTTGAAGAAAATTTGACTCTTTTTTTTGTTTTATTTTTTAAAGGCCTAGGACATTATCACAAAACTAAACACGAGAATTAATAAGAAGCGTAATCCAGACATTTTAATAGAAGGTTAGGGCTAAGCAAAAAGAGATAGTAGTACCAGTCTTTTGAGAAAAGGAGAAGAAATCATGTTGTGTCCTTTTTTAAAAAAGGC
>CABHPR010134715.1:20844-69487 GCA_902168415.1 Peromyscus melanophrys | reverse complement strand
TGGTTCATGCATTTTTAACTTATGAGAGGTCTATCAAGATGTAACCCTATTGTAAATTGAGAGATACCTGTACTTTGCCTATAAAGCACCCCTCCAGAGAAAATGACGATGTGAAGATGATGACTATGTCCTTAAAGCCTAGTGTGAGTCCTTCTCTTGGGCCCATGTATCACTCACTGGTGGCATGTTCATGAAGCTGGTCTTTGGGAGATTGCAATAAGTGTCCGGGGGATTGGAAAGTATTTGGAAAAACATCAAAGCCAGTTAATGAAGGAAGGTTTGAAAAGAGATTGAACACTGAGGAACCCAGGAAGAGGGCTGTGATGATTAAAGCCTTTATTGCTGCCTATAAAGGCTGAAAGAAGAGGATGCCTGCTCAGGAGTGTTGTTGGCTGTTTTAGCTCTTTTGAGGGGCCTGCCACCCAGCTCCCAAATAAATCACACACGGAGGCTTATTCTTAATTATAAACTTAATTATAAGCCTTAGGTTGGCTTTTTTTTTTCTTGCCAGCTTTTCTTAACCTGAATTATCCTGTCTGCCATTTGCCTCTGGGCTTTTACCTTTTTCTATTTGTGTGTATCTTTCTTTCTTTCTTTCTTTCTTACTCCATTGCTAGTCGTGTAGCTGAATGGCTGGCCCCTAGCATCCTCCTCTCCTTCACTCACTCTTTCTTCTTTTCCTCCCAGATTTCTCCTTTTATTTACTCTCTCTGCTTTCCAGCCACGCCACACCTATCCTTTCTCCTGCCTTGCTATTTGCCATTCAGCACTTTGTTAGACCAATCCAGTGTTTTAGACAGGCACATTAACACAGCTTCACAGAGCTAAATAAGTGCAACATAAAAGAATGCAACACATCTTTGCATCATTAAAGCAAATGTTCTACAGCATAAATGAATGTAACATATCTTAAAGTAATACTCTATGACACAAGAGTAATAGGGAGATGCCACAGCTGATTTCCTTGATACAGCCTTCAAACTGATTGCACTCTTCTCTTTCTCCTCTGCCTTTTCTTCTGGTATGACCTGAAACAGCCCATGTTTTAAAAATAGATCATGTTATTGAGCCAAAATGGGTGAAAGGAGGAAGGATGTTTGCTAGCTCATGAGGAGAGAATTCCTTATTCAAAGGGATTTATTAATAAACTTGCCCTATCCTGCCAAATCTTAAAACAATTCAATGCTGTTTTGTATTGGGTGCACTACTGTATAGTAACTCCTCCTGCACAGGCTATGCCCAAGGTGTCTGTGTGAGAGGGGCTGCTCACATCCATGGAGAAGTGTACCTTCTTTCTAAAGCTTTACCTTTAATCTCTTGGACATGGGACACTCTGAAGTCACTTCCCCTGAGTGTTTAATGATGTACCCTTCTGTGCTTTCTGTGTTGTGAAGCACTTGAGAGAGAAAAGCTCTGGCTCTTCCAACCTTATATTTATAAAACCTGTTGGGGCAACTTTTCTCAAGAGGGGAGGGTCATCCACAGAGAGAGCTCCACCTAGAGAGGTACGTGTCCAAACTGGGTTTGCAAGAGATTCCAATTCTTTTCTCCAACTTTCTGTGGAAGGCTTACTGCCTGCTTGAGGAAGAAAATATCTTGCTTAATCTCCAACAAGAAGTTCAACGTGTGACTCCTTAAGAGAATGGAATTCTAGAAGGACACATAGAAATATTTTAGCTATTTGATCTTCCCTATCATTCTCAAGTTTCTTTAATGATTTTGCATTATTATAATAAGAGTATTATATGTGCACATATTTATCACATGTGCACATATATATGTACTTAGTACATATATATGCATACATAGATTCAGATATTTATGCATAAATATTTACATGTACATACACATCACTACATACCTATATTCAAAATGAATTTAATAGTTGGGTGGTGGTGGTGCACACCTTTAATCCCACCACCCGCAAGGCAGAGGCAGGTGGATCTCTGTGAGTTCAAGGCCAGCCTGGGCTACAGAGTGAGTTCCAGGAAAGGCTCCAAAAGCTACACAGAGAAACCTTGTCTCAAAAAACCAAAAAAAGAAAAAAAGGAATTTTATGATAAATCCAAAAAAAATTTTGCAAAAAGATTAGGACAGCCAAGATACAAAATATTATGAAGTCTCAAAACAGCACCTCTTCCTCTTCCTTTGCCTTTAACAGCTAACACTTGTGCCTACATGTTCTAATTACAGCATTCTTTCAGAAAGAAAGAACTGTAGAAAAGAGAGAATGAAGGACTACTCACTCATAACCTTTAACAGTAGAGTAGAAAATGCTTAGAACCATAATTCTCAGGAGTTTAGGAAGCTTCATAGCCCCATTCAATTGATCTTGCTTTTTAATAATTAACCTTCTTTAGGCTAGATCACTGCCTCTCTAGAATGAGATAGCTGAGCCTCAAGTAGTTAGTACCTAGGCATCTGGCAAGACATGCTGGCAGGAGATGACATTTAAGCATAAACAGAAAGCAAAACAAAGCCAAACAAACAAAGGATCCAGCTATCTTGTCATTGGAATACATATTTACCCAGGCTCTGATCTTATTCAGTGCACACAGAACTGTCTAGCAGGTTGCTTACCCAGGTAACTGCTTCCTTGGGGCGTGGAGGCAGGGAAAGCTCCACATAGCAACAAAACAGTTTCCCACAAAGTAGAAGTCAAGCTGGAACTTCTGTGTCCCCAAGGCAAATCTCTAGCCTTGCATTTCTTATCTGGACATGTTTATCTCCTTAATGTCTCCCATTCTATCATGTGATAAGGCTCCAGCTAAGGAAAGTAATTTATAATCAGAGCATTGCAGTGGGACCTCTCCCTCTCTGGGGTGTTCCCTAGGGGACCAGACAGTCTTGGAAAGCTAGAGGGAGTGGGAAGTAGAAAGTAGTCAATAGAAAGAGCAGAGAACTGGACTTTGCCTGGCTTGATTCCAATTAAAAAGGGGTAGGACTCTGTCTCAAGTTCAAGAAAATCACTAATAGTTGGTCAAGGAGCTTTTGCCTTAACAGATTTTCATAAAGAGGTTTCAAGCCATTTATCCTGTGTCTGTGTTTAGGACAGAGGGAGGAGGTGGGGGGGGGGGGCAGAAGCAAGATGCTTTTAAAACAGGTGGATACCCACCCTCTTTATTTTAAGATGGTAAGCAGTGGCATGGGGCAGTGGTGTGTTCAGCATTGCTCTCTTGAGGAACACTCTCAGTTCTAGCGCCTCCACAGGGCTTCACACTGGGAAAGCCACCTGCCAGCCATGGCTTCTGCCTATTCTTGCAGATAGGACACAGCGACTTGCCTTAAAGTATTCAGGGAATTGTATTTTCATACATACCCGGTTGGGTAGAAGAAGAAATCACTTCCAGCTGTTTCTGTGACTCAGACCAAAGCAATGAGGTCCACTGGACACCAACTGTTAGATCTAGACTTGTGCCTCCTGAGTTGTTTAGAGAAGCTGCAAATAATCCCTTTGCATTGCAGAATAAGGGTTTAAGACCTTGATGTATATGGGATTATTCATATCCTGATCAGCTGGAAGGATTAATTGAGATCTCAGATTCTCCACATAGCACTAGGCTCACTTGCCCTGCCTTCCCTTGTATTTCGAGACTAAGGAGAGTACATAGCTGTTTGCTTGTTTTACCTGCTCTCTGTGCTCCAGGGGCCTTTGTTCTCCAGCCTCACAGCTTAGAGCAAAGCCTTATGAATTGTAGGGGACTGGGATTCTTTTAAAGAGCTGTGCTGTGCCTTGAAATCCCCCTCCCCTGATTTTCTCTCAGTATTGCTCAGGTCCTCGAAATGCAAGCTTTTGATCATAGATTTTAGTCACTAAATGACTCTGGGCAAATGCTTAAAACAAACAGCTGGATCTCAGAATAACTAGTTGGAAGCTGCAAACACACATCAAGGATGCCCTTTGTTATTTGCTAATGAAGCTGGCTCCTGAACTTGCTGGAGAATCCATCCAATGTGAGCAGAAGTATTAACTAGCCTGGACAGTACCAAGAGGGGAAGAAGGAAATAAAAAGAGAAATGCAAGAGCAAACCTCAACACATCTATATTATTGTCAACCTCAGCTGACCCCAAGAATTGGAAGATCCTTATAAACAGATACAGTTTTAACTTTGCTTCTCTTTACTCCCTAGGCAGCTATATTTGGTCAGGGTGGAGCGAGGAACTACAGAGAAGCCAGGCTGAGAAACCGACTCTCAATAAGTAATGATACAACCTGATGAAAAGCAAAGAATGGGGCTTGCACACGTTATGATGGATAAACTCCTACAGCTGTTAAAATGTTTCACTTACAACTTCCACCTCAATTATCCATGCAAACAGAAAGGGCCAGTGAGCCAGATAATAGAGAGTGGTTGATCATCGGTTCAATTTAAATTTGACTGTTTTTGGTCAGTTTCAAAATTCAGAAAATTGATGAACATTTAGGCTAAGCCCTTCACAGTGTTAGGAGCTGTGAGAAATGCAGATATATAAAGCATAACTGCAGTTTTCAAGAATAACAAGATCACTTCGTGCATTTACATGGGTCATTAAGCTCAGTTTGGGGCTTATAATGAAAAGAACAGCCATGTTTCTTGCTCTCAGGAAGTTTCCATTCTTATTCCATTCAGAATAAGAATAAACTAAAGGCCATGCTGGGTCACGAATTCTAATGTCTGTTTAACACCTTCTTTTCTCGGTTGTGTAAAATGGGTAGACATGTCAGCAGTAGGGCCATGGCTAGGTCCTAGGGAAGCTCAGGCTAGACCATCCTGGCAGGTGAGAAGCCATTTTAAACAGAGATAGAAACATGAGTCTCTTTCTTTGGCTGTTAGACTCAAAACAATAGATCAAAGAGAATCAAAATCTCTCTGGGAAATCTATGTTGGAGGAAAGGCAAGGCTGGAGTGTGGTGCCAGCCAGAGGAGGAAGTTGCCTCCCAGGAAAAGACAGGCCTCAAATCTGGCAATGTTTCAGGCTGCCTCAATAGACAGACCTGAACTGAGGCAATAATGGGTCAGTGATGGGAAGAGTTGTACATGGACCAGGCAGGGCTGCTTGGTCAGACACAGTTTACCTTCTGTTTAAACCTAAAGCTCTACCAGTGTCCAGAAGAAACTTGGAGATCAACATCATCTCTGCTTTTCACTATTGCCTGTATCTTTATTGTTATAATGGGAATGAGTGACTGAGCTGAGCTTTTTGGGGCAACAAGAGACCAAGTTTTTGCCCTAAAAATCTGAGTGAAGATACATTCTTCCCTTCATCTATGCTCTCTTTTTTCACATTTCCCCCCTTTATTTTCCAAATGATGTTTTGCACAAGGTGTAGGCAGGAGTAATGAAATGCCCTTTGAAATCCACTCCCAAGAAACTGATTTTGTTTTAAATAATAAGCAACCTAGCCTTTTTCCACTAAGATCTACACATCTTTCCCATGCTGAGGGAGATGTAAAAACTAGACATAGGTTTATGCATGCATGTCTGGGTCATATCCCTAAAGATCTTGATTTAATTCCACCCTGAGCACTAAGATTTTTAAAGCATTGAAAGTGATTCTAATACTCAGGCATCTTTGAGAATTGCTGCAGGAAAGATAGTGAGTAAAAACGTCTTGCTTTTATGATCGATATGGTGGATGACTTTGGACAAATTACCAACATCTCGATAGTTCCGTTTCCTTGGCTTTAAAGTGGGAAATAAAGATAGCACTTTTCCCACAGAGATGAGGAATGAGATGATGTATATAAAGGCACTGAGGACTGTGCTTGACACAGATACTCAAAACAGTATGATATATTCTCATTTTCAATGAAACTAGTTTTATAGTTACATACCCGTTATGAAAAGTCATGCATTCTTTTATATGTCCCAAACTGCAAACATCCATAAGTAACTCTCCAATATCATCCCCCCACCCCACCCTCATCTTACCCCCCCAACACAAATACACACACAGAGAGAGAAAGACAGAGACAGAGACAGAGAGTACCCTAAGTAAAACAATCCCATACCATAGATACACAAAATACTTTAGTACTCTAAACTATGTTAGCCTGTTTTCTATGACAATTATATTTTCTATAATATGTTATTAGGTATATCAGCCACAATGTGGCTGAGGTTAATACAAGTGTCCTGGTTGTTAAGTATTTCAGATTTTTCATGATAAAGGTCTTTAAAAATAATGATATCATGATGAAATTTAACCTATAAGTCCCTCCTTTGACAAGAACAAAAGCACCTGTAGCTAACTAGGGCTGGAATAAAGAAGTAGAAAAGTTGAGAACACGTCTCATCCCTGAAATGCTTCATTTCCTTATATACCCACAGACACTGACAGATTGCACCCTAGACACTGGGGTCACTTGGTACACTTATTTTAACTTTGTATATATCTATGATCCATCTGTTGTGTTTCCTCATCCCTGATCTCTTCTCTAGTTCTTGGTTCCTTCTAATTATGGCCTTCTGCCACATCTATTCCTGGGATTTCACCATCTATTTACACCAACTGAATATTTTTGTAAGCTTCATATTATTTTAGAAAGGAAAAATAAAGCTTTTGGTTAGTGCAAAGTATGGTGAGAAACCAGGATTCTTTTAGGCTACTGATGGGTCCCTAATGTCCTAACATATGCCTCATTACTTTTCTTTACACCAAGTACTTTTATATGTTTACTCAGTTTTTGGTCTGTTCTACTGTCATGTCCTTCATAGGCAAGTTCATCTTTTGTTTAGCTCTATCTGTCACCTGGGGAGACCATCAGACAAAGGGAGATAGCAAATCCCACAAAAAACACAATGCCAAGGGCCTTTTTTCGCTTCAGCTCTACATTTTCCCTGTGAAGAGATGGGTGGGCTGTATTATCTACAAAACCTCACTTGTCAAACAGGTTGATAACAACTCATGATTTTTAAGTTAGTTCTAAGGTCTAGTAGTTGCTTACAAGTAAAAAATTAAAGAAAATTTCAGCATGTCTGATCATTCAAGACTTTTCTTCAGATGTGAGAGAACCATTGAAGAGCTGAAGGTAGTCCCCATCCCCAAGATGCCATGATCTATGTAGAAAGATGGCTCTGTGCATGAAAAGCAAGTTCACAGAACCTGGTTCTTCCTTGTGGCCCATTCTCTGTACTCATTACAGCCAAAACATCTAAAACAAATACAACACAAATGAATACTTAGAGCCGCTGGAGTATAAAAGAAAAACCCAGATAGATTTGGGAGTGAAGTCGAAACTGAAACTTCAACAGCGCAAGCTTTCCTTTTTTTTTTTTTCCACAAAGTTTTGCCCCAAGGGTGGGCTCAGTTCATAGAGGGAATGTGGAAATAGAGTTTGGCAAAGCTTCAATAACAACCCAGCCAGAGGAAATGGAATACAAATCCCAGACACCAAAGGATATAAGAGAATTCAGGAGCTCAGACCTGGATGGGTGATTCCCCAATTCTGTGTGTAGATCCACATAGTTCTCCGGCAGCATAATGAATGCTTGGACAATTGACTGGAGAGTTGTGCTTCTGCCCACAGAGGGAAAGCACATTTTTTTCTGTGGAGTCTAACTGCATAGACTGCAACCTGAAATAACTACAACAAAAGCCAAAATTCTTCAGCATAGAGGCTAGCACACTGTAGCCTGTGGGCCAAATCTGACACACCATCATTGTGTAAATGAATTATCTGTGGATTACAGCCATGGCTCTTCATCGATGTATTGTTTGTGGATGGTTTGTAGAGTTGGAAGGTTACAGAAGCTGCATTACCTTTGAAGACTAAAATGTGTACTAATTGAACCGACGTACATGTGCCTTCCCATCCCAGCTCTTGCAGACACTAACCGAAACCAGAGTTCAGATGACAAAGAATTCCCAATGTCAAGAAAAATTTAAACATTTTGTGATATATGAAGAACCAAGAAAATATGACCAATGCTTAAAATAAAATAAAATAAAATAAAAATGATGTTTTAGAAATTAAAACTCTCACAGAAATACTTTAATGGAATTATTATCACTGCATTCCGTGATGGGGAGGAAAGCATTTTTTTATATCAATAGAAATTAAGGGTTCCATCTGAGACAAAGGAGCCATGAAAGGAAAAAATAATTAACATGTTAGAGCTACAAAAAATGACAATATTTTAAATAAAAAGAATCCATTAAACAAGTTTAGTAGAATAAAAATGACAAAGGAAATTTTGAACATCAAGTTGGTAAACTTGAAAACAGATCAACAGGAATTCATTATAGAAGACAGTAAAGGTGAAGACTGTTAAAACAGGCTCATAGACCCAAGGGGAAACACAAAAGACCACCAAGTGCGTTAGATTTTATTTTGGAACATTGCGGTAGCAAAATACCTGAGACAATCAGTTTACAAGGCAAAAAAGTTGAATTAAGCTCCTAGTTTCAGAGATTTCAGTCTACAATCAGTTGGTCCATTTGCTTTTGGCCCTGCAGGGAGGCAAAGCATCATGATGGGAATGTGATCTTCATGATGGCAAATGAATTTTCTCAGCTTCTCAAACATGAGACCAGGTAAGACTGAGACTAGAATTTCAGTATTTCCTTCAAGAACACACTCCAAATTGTAACACAAATTACTAAATAAATAATAAAAAATTTATTTATAAAATAAACAATAAAAAATCTGGACCCGATATTGGGATAAATGCTGAAAGATTAGAGAGACAAAGGAACAAGCCACTGCCATGTCTTACCATCTTACCTCTAGGACTCCTCAGCCTGAAAAGCCTCTAGTTCCTGTCTCCTCATGCCTTATATACCTTTCTCCACCAGCCATCACTTCCTGGGATTAAAGGCATGTGTGCTTCCCAAGCAAAGGCATGAGATCTCAAGTGCTGGGATTAAAGGCATCTGATTCCCAAGTACTGGGATTAAAAGTGTGTTCCACCACTGCCTGGCTCTGTTTCTCTCCTAGACTGAGTCAATCTCATGAAGACCAGGGTGGCTTTGAACTCACAGAGATCCAGACAGATCTCTGCCTCCCAAGTGCTCAGATTAAAGGTGTGTGCCACCACTGCCTGGCATCTATGTTTAATCTTGTGGCTTGTTCTGTTCTCTGATCTTCAGGCAAATTTTATTAGGGTACACAATATATCACCACACCAAATGATCTAACTCACTTATAATAAATCTCACTTCTTAACTCTTGCTCTGTGTCCCCAGAGCAGGGCAGGCTTCTGACCAAGCCCATAACAACATGCTGTTGGAGCTCCTAAAGTCAGAGGGAAGTGGTGAATGCAGAAAAGCAATGGAATGCAATGGCTGAAAATGAAGGCCCCTCAACCCTAAATGCAATAATGAGCACGGTAAATACATTTCAAAAAAGAAAGAGAAAAGAAACATGAAAAGAAAATGTTCAGATACATTATACCATACAAGTGAAAAATAAAAATGAAAACATTACAAAATCCCAGAGAAGGGACTTCTAGGAAAGATGGCAAAGTAGAAACTATATTTGTGTGAGCTACAAATATTGGCTAACTAGGATAAAACTAAATTCAGCTATTTCTTATCTTCAAGAAACATATAGCATAAAACCTTCCATAGTGAGATGAGTCACCAGAGAGAGGCAGGAGCTTTGAAGCTGACTCTCACAGCAAAACCACTTCTGTGATAACCGTGTGTGCCACAAGCCCTCTAGATCTCTCAAAGGTCTATACTCCCAAACCGAGACTGGCAATTAAGTTCCTACACGTTTCTGATGAGAATGTTGAAACCATAACAAAAACAAGCAAAAACTTTAAGCTTCATAAAGTTTACCAAAATTAACTCAAAATGAATCATAAGTCTTTTTTTTTCAAATATTACATTTTATGAAGAAAACATGGAGATTATCTGTGTGTTCTAGGGTTAGGAAAAGATTTCTTAGGGATGATACCATATCACCATATCATCATCTAATATCTAATACTTTTAAAAATTATAAATTTGGTATCAGTAGACAGACAAGAAGCCAAACAAATATTATTAAGTTGCAAATCTGGTACAAGTTTTTATCATTCACACACACACACACACACACACACACACACACACACACACACACAAGCACACACATCTCAGACACTGAAGAGTGTGTACAGATAGCAAATAAGGACATTCAACACTATTAACCATTGGAGAAATTCAAATTGGACCCATGGTGAAACACCCCCAATTTTAACAACTGCCATAAAATGCTGATAGTACTTGTTCTGGGTACAGATGTTGCACAACTGGATTTCTTATTGCTGGTGTGAATGAAAAAGGGCACAGCCACTCAGGAAAGCAATCGCAAAATTTCTTGGCTCAGCAACCACACTCCTGAGTGTTTCACTTAGGAAAACAGAAATTATGTTCCTATAAATGTTCATAATAGTTTTAGTTTTAATCACCTCCAACTGAAAACACCAGCTCAGAAATTCTTCACTGGTGAAAGGATACACCGCAGCACATTCGTGTGAACGACTGCTACTCAGCAATAAAAAGAAGCTTCGGATACAGGTAAAGTCTGGGTAGTGCTTACGGCAATTATAGAGGGAACATGGAGGCCAACCTCCTTGTTACATAGTGTATCATGCAATTGATGGAGTGTTCTGTAAATAATGGTATTGATAGAAAGGCTCAATGGTAACCAGGGTTTCCCTGAGAGGAAGTGAAATTGTGAGATAGTCCTTGACCCTAGGTTCACCTTCAGCTATTTTAGCAACAGACATTCACCTAAAAATACTGAGTTTAAATTGCTAGAGACAAATGGCATTGATGGGCTTCAAATTGAATTCTATCCTGAGTAGCATTATGTAGGGTTTGAACTAGTCCTGTGTCTAAATAATTTCTAAATAATAAAGCTAAATAATTAGGAAATAAAAATTTAAAGTAAACCAGTATCAATTTTAAGTGCTTCAATAATCACTTGCTTATTGGTTATCAAATTGACCATCTCAGATTGACAGTGTCTTTGTTCAAGTAACTCTTATTTTATTTAATAATGGTTCAGAGACAGTAAAGCTGGCAATTTGAATAGGCCAAAGAGAAACCACAAAATTCTTTCTTGAAGTGAAAAGGATAACACGTTTTTTTATTAAAAAATATGTAAAAATTACTGAGATCTCTAACCAAAAGTAATCTTCTGTCCCTAAAATTAAAAAGAAAAAAAAACTCATAAAATTCATACTAGTCCTGCTGTCTTAACTCAAATTGCAACAGTTACCACAGTGTTTAATTAATATGGAAAATGCATCAAATTATAGGTTTCAGTATTTTAGGATTTCAGGTATCCACTTAGGTTTTCAAATGTATTTCCTAGATATGGAATGGTCTGCCATAATTTCAAAGTTGATAGCATAGGTTGCCATGGTAATCGTGATGGTTCTTGATAACTCTTCATACCACTATACTGATGTGCTATTACATAAAAAAATGACAATCCAAATAATGTCTGTAGTTTGTTTAATAGTATTGTACTATGTCAATGTCCTGGCTTTGAAAATTGAGCTGTGATTATATGATATTTTGGAAGGAAAGTGCATTAAAGTCACACAGCAAGCCTCACTAAGAGTTTTCTAACTCTTTTTGTGATTCCCAAGCTCTGACAAAGAATGTTAAAGAACTACGTTACCAAACCAAACATATCAACATAAGCAAATAATTACGTCATGATAAAAAAGAGCATGTCACAAGATTACAATTCCTCGTGAGACCATATTGAATGTAAAATAATTAAGGATCATGTCAGTAGATGCTAGAATTTTGAAAAATAATATAATACCTTTATGAGCATTCACCAACTGAGTGAATGTTCTCAGTTCCTCAGCATAAGGGTGTTTATACTGCATTTACCATTGAAAAATGGAATCCTCCCTATATTCAAGAACAAAGGTATTTTCTCACACTTTCTCATAGAATACCAAGCTAGAGAAATAAGGCAAAAAAGGAATATAGTGTACATGGATTTCAAAAGGAAAGATAAAACTGTCCCTATTAGTACATGTCATAATCATCTATCTAGAAACCAACAAGGAATCTACAACAAATAATAAACAAATAAAATTATACTATAGAAGCCGGGCAGTGGTGGTACACACCTTTAATCACAGTACTGGGGAGGCAGAGACAGCTAGATCTCTATGAGTTCGAGACCAGCCTGGCTTACAGAGCTAGTTCCAGGACAACCAGGGCTACACAGTATTTCTAAATATTAATGCTAAATAAAGAGGTAAAAATTTAAAGTAAAACAGTGGCCTTTTCAGTTGCCTCAGTGAAAGTTACTTAAGTGTAGATCTTAAAGTAGAGATTCAGGATATGTATGCTGAAAATTCCAAATTACTGATAGAGGAAATGAAAATGCTTTGTGGAACTAATATACTCTATTCCTGGATGTGAAGATTCAAGGGAATAGATGAAAATTCTAATTATGGTGTCTCTCTGGTCTTATTGGAACTTGTTAAGCTGTGTTGGTTGATATCCCTGAGAGGCCGGTTTTTTTCTGAAGGAAAATGGATCTGGGGGAGAAGGGATGCGGGGAACTGGGATGAGTTGAAGGATGGGAAATTGCAGTCAAGATGTAATGTTTGAGAAAAGAAAACAGTAAGTCATGCAAACACATCATTTAAAAAAAGATGAAAATCCATCAGTAGTTCTAATGCATTCCCACTCAAATTTTCAGTGGGATTCATTTTGTGGTAGATATGGGAAAGCCAACTATAAAATTTACATGCTTATAGTCAAATCGCTATTAAAATGACTACTAAAGAGAACTCATATTATCCAATTTTATGATTTGTTATAAAATCCCCAAAAGCAAAGCAATGTAGAATTAATGTATGCATAGACAAAAAAATAGAGGCGAACAAAAAACATTTGTAATTGCATATAAATATAGCAATTGACTTTGGTACATGGCACTTGCCAATTTAGCTCTTTAAAATGTCTTTGACTGCCTTTTAAAAGAATTTATTAAGGTGCAAACTACATAGCCCAATATTGACTCCTTTAAAGTCAGCAACTGAGTGCAAGTTATTAAATTCATAGTATTACATAATCATGACCTTACTTATCTCCAAAGCATTTCAATTACTCTTAAGGGAAATCCCTCACTTGTTATGTGTCTCACCCATCCTTCTTGCACCTGTAGACCTAGTCTTTCTGATCTTTGCAAATTAATCTATTCTGGCTATCTCAATCAAATGGAATCATGAAAGCCATGATCTTCACATCTGGCTTCCTTCAGTTAGCATAGACTTCTTCAGGCTTATCTACTTATTACTGTAGGTCTACCATGATTTCATTCCTTTCACCTTAGGGTAGATTTACTTACCAAGAATACATAAGATATCAGTTGTACTATTGCAAACAAGAAAGTCAGTGAGATGGTGTCACACAAAATCAATGTGCATAAGCAGAGTCTGTACATAGAACAACCATAAGAGGATGCAACCAAAGAAAATGCTCTTGCCATGGTAATGTTAACAGAAAGATCAAGAAGTGAAAACTCAACCAGGGACAAACTTACCTGTGCGTATACATTTGGCTCACCAGCTTCAGGTCTTAACAAATAATGGTAACTGCAAAGCAGTGCTCAGTTCTGGGCCTTGATGTTCAAAGTCTATTACTATGATGTGAGTTCTCTGTGATATTTCTTTTTTTAATAAAATAAATATGTAACATAAACTTTCCAACTTCAACTGCTTTAAGTACATAACTAGGGTCTCTTTATTAGAGTCATAAAGTTGTGCAAACATACCATTGTCTGCTTTTAAAATGTTTTCATCATCCCAAAAGTCAACTGCACCCTTAAACTATGGCTCAAATTTCCCTTTTCTCCCAAACTATGACAATTTCTAATCCACTTTCTTTCTCTATAAACTTACTGATTCTAATATCGCATGGCAATGGAGTCATAGAATAGTCTTGTGTGTGTATGTATGTGTGTGCTGCTTTATTTCATTTAGCATTACATTTTCAAGGTTGATTGATTTGGTATCACATTTTTCTATGGTTTAATCACATTCTGCTAACTATCTACATTCTCCTTTATTTATACTCTCATCTGTTGATGGAAAGTTGGGCAGTTTGCACTCTTTGACTACTATGAATAAGGCTTCAGTTTTATTCATCTTCTACATGTAATATTTATTTTCATTTTCATTCATATCTAAGTATCTTGCAATTGTCCTTGCGAATTCTTCTGATTCTTCCATTACAAATGTGTGGTTTATCAATGTGCTAATTTCCAAGTATCTGTGACTTCCAGTGCTTTCCTTCTGTTGACCTCTAGTTACTGCACTTCACTTAAGAAGATTTTTAGAATGGTTTTAATCTTCTAAAATATACTGAGAATTGTGTTTCTCTCTTTAACTTTGTCAATACTAGTTTTATATATTTTGGAGCATAGTTCTGTGGCTCATATACATTTGTAGTTGTTATATCTTTTTGATTCTTTTATTGATATATAATATTCTCATATATCTCTTATAATCTCTTTACTTTAAAATATATTTTATATTAATACTCATGACCCAGCTCTATTTTGGTTACATTTACCATGAAATATTCATACCTCTATCCATTCATTTCCAACTAATTTATGTCTTTGGTGATAAAGAGCATTGCTCTGTTTGAGTATGGTCTGAGTTTTCCAAGTTATTAGAAGTTTGATCCTCAGGGTGGAAGTGTGGAAAATGGTGGAATGTTTTAAGAGGCACAGCCTATTTGTGACTGAGCACTCCACCAATAATTATCCTATACAGGTTAGCCACTTGTGAGTTTCTGAATTAACCACAATTCACTGCACTAAGAAACTTCTGTGATGAGGCCTGAGAACTGCACCTATCTGTGGGTAAAGAGATAGCAGTTTTGAGGACAGTTTGATGTTGTACCCATTGATGAGAATGTTTATAGTATGTTTACCCTTGGGGGCTGTGTCTCACTAATCACGGGTTCCTGGTCAGACTTATATTATTACTGCTGTCACCGTCCACCAATACACGCACCCTGCCATGTCTCAGGCACCACTGTAGAAAAGTGGATGGGAAGAGTCTAAAGTTAGAGGTCAGGAAGGACTACAGTAAAATAGTGTCTTCTGGGCATAACAAGACTGCTGCCCTTGTCTTTGTTAGAGTTTTATTGCTATGAAGAGACACCATGACCACGGCAACTCTTATAAAGAAAAACATTTAATTGAAGCTGACTTACAATTCAGAGGTTTAGTCCATTATCATCATGGTAGGGAGCATGGTGGCATGCAGGCAGACATGGTGCTGGAAAGGTAGCTGAGAATTCTACATCTGGATCCACAGACAGCAAGAAGTGACAGTGACACCCTGGCCAGGCTTGAGCTTCTGAGACCTCAAGTCTCAGCCTCTAGTGACAAACCTTCTCCAACAAAGCACATCGACTCCAACAAGGTCACACCTCCTAATAGTGCTACTACCTAAAGGCCTATGGAGGCTATTTTTATTCAAACCACCACAGCCTTCATGAGCTTATAGGACCTGTGGCTGTCTCTGCAAGATATGTACAAAATCAAGCTAGTCAATGTTTTTGTAAGGAAGGAGAAGGAGTTAATGAGTTCCCACCTGTAACTGAGAAACTGTGGGTAGGTAATTGCTTCTTGGGGGAGGGAGAGTCAATTTTCTTGCATGGTTGGGAAATTTACTGTTTTTTTTTTTTTAAAATAATAAACCATTCTCCCAAGAGCTAATTATGGTCTCATGAGAACTCCTTTAAAAGTTCTGAGGGCAGTAACTCAATGACTCAATCATCTTTCACAAGGCCTCCTTCATCTACTCTATTTGGGTCCCTCTTTATATTAGAATACATTAGTTATACGAAACAATGGGCCTCATTATGAAATTTCCAATCATTCATATGAGGTACTTTGACCACATTTACTACCTATTACCCAGAATAATTTTTCCCATTTCCTTTTCATATCTCCACTTATTTCCATGTCTTTTGCTATTGTTCCCCTAAATCCACACATGAAGTAACTAGCATGATAACTTTCTTTCTGGATTGGTATGATGCTGTCCAGTTCCACCCATTTTCCTGCAACCACATAATTTAGTCCTTTATGGTTGAATAAAAACTCCATTATGTATATATGCCATATTTTCTTTATCCATTCATCCATTGATGGGAACCTAAGCTGATCCCCCATCTCTTTTTAGTTATATTTTCATTAATTCCTTGAAAATTGCACACAATGTATTTTGACTATATTTGCCCCAAACTCTTTTTCCTAATTCCCCCATGCCCTCATTCCCCCTTAATAGCATCTGATTTTTTTTTTAGAAATTAATATATTGAGTCCAACTTGTGGGGTCCATATACTCCTGGATTTGGGGCCATTCACTATCTAGTGGTTGCCCTACCAGGGCCACTTGTCTCCTGGCTTCCAATCCTCCATGTCAGCTTCCTCTCTCATTCACATCCCCATCACAGTGCCGTCCATATGTGAATCCAAAATTGTCCCCCTCCAGAACTGAGCAGATACAAAACATGTTTTTGAACCTATAAAACTCTTTCCATTAATAAGTCAGTTCCAGACACATTCTTGTGACAGCAGACACTGGCTATGAACATCAGTCTCCATTTGCATTATGGCTCTTAAAATATTTCAAAGTTATCTTTGTACTTTTTTTGATTTTCTAAATTGTCTCTAATAAATGAATAATGTTTTCATGATTACAATCTATTATTTCAAATAGAAATGAGAAAACTGCTATAGAAATAAAGGAGAGGAAAGGGAACTTCTAACAAATAAAACGATTTGAATGAAAAATGGAAATAATTTCTCAAGGGCGACTATTGCTTTTTGCTATTTGTAGGGAGGATAGACAACTAGCATTACTGAATTTCAGAAGATTAGAGGATAATCTTAGACTGATGTAAGAGAAAATCTTTATGGAGGAATTTAGATTTCATCTGAATCTGACAATGGGAATAATGGAGAAAATTCTAAGTGTAGGAAAATGACAGGGTTTGGGATTAGAAGGTGCATTTGGGAGACACATGCTCACTTGGGTTGTTTGTCTGAGAGATTACATTTCTTATTTTCTTAAAAATCTTCTTTTCTTGGTTGCAGAAGTGCAGAAGGATGATGTCTCTAGAGCATAGTCTACAGTAAACGCCTGAATCATTGCCTCTTTTATTATTTTATAACAGGAGGCTCAGAGAGCAACTGCATTTCATAACACACTTGTCTATTTACCACAGGATTCATATAAAATTAAGAAATGCACACCGTTTTGGGGGAAATGAGGTTAACGTATAGTTGGTTTGGAAGGCCATGCCTGACTGACATCCTCCAGGTTGGAGTAGGGTTAGGGAACCAGAGAAGCTAGGGATAACAGATGCTAAACCAGATTCTGAGCCCTTCAGCAGCTTTATTTACAGCAGCAAACTGAACAAGATATGTCTGAGCACAGATGCAAAATGGATGCTGATGCTGGCAATCTTAGCAGCCATGGCACTGGGGAGAGGCAGCATCAGCTAAATTGCATGAGGTTTAGATTAATAGTCTGTTCCTTCTTATCATGTATTCCCCATTACTAAAATCTGTGCCCTTAGTTCATTTTGCATTTGTTTCTATGCCGTGTGCCATTTTCTTTTCCATTTACCTGACATGTTCCTTTTTCCTCAGGGAGCAGCATTCTTCTTTGGCCAACTTATTAACATAAAACTTTAATAAAATCATACATTTTTATCCCAGCTTTGGGATTTCATTGCATCAAAGCATGAGAGGAATCCAGAGGTGGATTACTATTAGAGATGCCTCCGAGGACCTGGATTAATCCCAATTTGACCTTTTTTTTTTCTTCATTCTCCCTGTCCACTGCAAGCTCTAAGACTTACCACCACCTTCTTGCTTCTCTGCAATAATAGCCAAGAGCTTTTGAACTGTCTGATCTCTCAAACACAGTCTTTTCTGTCCCATTTGAAATGAACTGGAAGGACAAGCAAGACTCGTGAGAACTTATTTTATTGATCACATGTTGTTGGTCAGGAGCTAGATTATTTGATTATGCTATCTCAGCTCCTTGACAATTTAGTAATGTTTAGTGTTCCCATGCAAGGTGAGGAACTGAGGCACATGGAGGAGAAGCTAATTGTCTACAGTCATGCTGCAAAGATTCAAGGAATCTGTGCTGCACATTCAATCAGCCAGGCTCAGGGTTTCAAATCCCAGACAAGAACAAAAGGCAGTCGATAGCATAGTAGGTATCAAGAAAGTGAAAACAGAAGGACCAGATGCCACCTGAGGTCTTCATGTTGAGCAAAAGTGAGGAACTCAGTGCAGCTCAAATGCAAGCTTCACTGAGAGAGGGCCTAAAGGTGAGATGACGAGTTTCTGTGGATAATAACTAAGAGAACAAAGAGGATTTGGAAACAGGCAGACAACATTAACCTCTGAAACTTAGCATAGAAAATAAACAGATAATGGATTGCAGCCGAGATGCTAATTCATTTTAAATAGTCTGACTCTTGGCGAGGTTAAGACTTGACTGTGACCTGATTAAAGGTATTATGCTCTGTTCTGAAAAATTCAATCTGAGTATGGCTTTTTCAGTGACAGAAATACCCACAGAGAAGAATCAGAGGCAAACTGCTGCAGCCTTGGTACATACACAATCCAGAGGGGACTAGAAGAGCTTTGACCCCAACGCATTTATCAGAATATCAGAAAATAAAGAATCTCTTGGTATTATCATCAAATTAAGAAATTAAGCAGACTATATTTTCCATAGCAAAAACTTTTTCTCCAGTGAAACTTTGTACATAAATGAAATGTGTAATATAGGAAAAGGGAGGACCATTTAGATAGGGGCAGCTCAGAGGAACCAGATCCTGGGAACTCTGTTTCCTTTTACGCCTACAACAATGATACATAGAATTTTAAAACAACCTACAAGCTCCTGAGGGCAATTTTGAGGTCACTAAAATCTATCCTCACATTAGTTTGATTACAGATTGACTAGACAGTTTTATTAAACACTGACTAGAAGCCATCATATTCTGGTTTTGGTGGATGGGATGTGTTGTGCAAAGGGAACTCCTTCTAAGAAATATGTTTATACAAGTTAGCATGCTGGAATTCCAGTTTGTTTATTGGCTCTTCTCAAGTTCAGCTAAATTGATAGTTGACCTTGTCTTTTTTTTAATGTTCTCATTATTAATTTGTTATTTTCTTTTCTATGTGGCAAAGATTCTTGCAGCCTAGGTAAGCCTTGAACTCACTGTTTACCCACAGTTGACTTTGAATTTCTGATTCTCCTGACTCCACCTCCCAAATGCAGGGATTATAGGCATGCATTATTACCCTGTCTAGCTTTGTGATGCTGGGGATGAAATCTAGGGCTTCATGAATGCTAGGCAAACATTCTAACAACTAACCTATGTTCTCAACCCTTATAATTGGTCTTCTAACCCTCAGAAGCATGTCACTTCTCTACATCAGCTCAAGCATACTCTCTTAAAACATTTTCTCTTTAAATGTATCATGCTAAGAATATTAAATTTAATTTCTCAGCAATGGAGAGATAGTATATACTTTTGAAAGAAGAGATCTACATTTATCTATTTTAGTAAATGTTTAGATATCAAATGTTCTATCAAACAGATAGGATAAAGGTACAAATTATATAATTTTCTTTCTTTTTCCTTTTATTCTCAAACAACTCATTACATAGTAAACTGTATGTTATGTCAAGTTTTTAAACTACCCAAAGCCTGGAGACAGAGTAATGAACTAAACAAATAAGCATGTCTGTACCCATGTTTGTTATAATTTATAGGAGGAACATACAATTGTGAAAAAAAAGAAGCAAAAAAAATCAAATTAATGAAGGTACCCATTCATAACAAAGCTAGATTACTAAGTGTTTTTGTAAATAAAATTTTATTAGAACACAGCCACACCCATTTAAAAAAGAAATTATTGCCTGTGGTCAGGTTCATGTTATCACAGCACAGTTGAATAATTGCAAGAAAGACTGTATGGTCTTCAAGTTCAATTGCTTATTCTCTGGCCATTTACTGAAACATTTGCTGACTCACTAGCATGTTATAATTCAGTTTGCAGAAAATAACATGGAATAAAGAAAAAAATCAGGACTAGTGAGTGGGGAAATGCTAACAGAGTCTAATATATATAATGTACAGCAAGTGAGTTAATGGAATGTTCAGAGAGCATCTCACTATGAAGGTATTGCCTTAGCAACTATCACTTGATTTCAAAACAAATCCAGGGAACAGATTCACTGTTGCATCTTTTCCTAGATAATCTCCAATTCAATGATAAATTTGCTGTAATAGTGCCTTATCACTTTGCATTTGTACAATTGCAATAACACTGCAGCTTAGATGTTCCATATCCATCTCTCTCTCCCTAGCGACCCATCTCACACTATTATATATACACATAAACATGCTGAAATCATTTCACTCTCTGTCGAAAAACCTCCACAAATCCCTGTCAACTACATAATGCAAGTCGAGTTCTTCAGCCAGGATTCAGCTTTCTATTGCTGTGATAAGATGCTAGCCAGAAGCAACTTGGGGAGGAGTGGGTTTATTTCAGCTTACAGTTTGTAGTCCATCATTGAGGGAAGTCAAGACAGGAACTCAAGAGGGAAGTCAAGGGCAGGAACTTGGAGGCAGGAACTGAAGCAGAAGCCATTGAGGAAGGCTGCTTACTGGCTTGTTCTCCATGGCTTGCTCAGTCTTCTCCAACCCAGGATCACATCAAGGGGAGTACCACCCAAAGTGTGCTAGGCTGGGCTCTCTCACATCAATAATTAATCAAGAAAATGCATTGACCATACTGCCTTATAGGACACCTATATGCCAGTGTAATAGAGGCATTTTCTTATTTGGGGTTCCCTCTGCCCAATTAGCTCTAGCTTGTGTCAAAAAGAAAACAAAACCAAAAACAAACGAGGCTCTCAATTGTTTGACTTCTCTGTCATTTTGTAAGGCTTTCAGATGAACTACCTTACCAACCATGTCCATCCACACTGAAAGCAATGGAAAATATCCATTGAGCTGAGAGCTGAAGGAGGAGTCAGAGAAAGAATCGTTCATCTCTCCTGGGAAAAGTGTGATTTGTGCAAAGGGAGTGCCAAATGCAAAGCAGCAGGGATTGTCTTTTGTTGTAAGAAGGAGGCTAGAGCTGAGCATTGGGCTGAGTGAGACAGAACTGGGATGAATGTGAGAGATTCAACTAGATTAAGATAGATCAAACTGTAGACTGCATAGGAACAGGAATGAGAGAAGGGGGCAAGCAAGGAGAATATGGAGGCAATACAGGAGACTGTTGCCAGTATCTTGTGGCCAGGTGGTAACTGCATGCTATGATGAAGATGTGTGTCCCCAGAGACCTTTATGTAAAGACCTGGTCACCAGGGTGATGACACTAGGGGATGATACAGACCTTCAAGATGTGAGGCTTAATGGAACATCTGAAGGAATTGTGGGGTCCCAGATTCTCAGTTTCTCTGTGCTTTCTAATGCATACATGTATTCTAACATATACTCTCAACACAACGTGGCACAATATACCTTGTCACCAGAGTTGAGCTGATGCTGGTACAGTGTTTTTGAACTTCCAAAACCATAAGTTAAATATCTTTTTTCCCTTTATAGTTCGGTTGCCTCTAGTAATTTGCTGTAGTGACATGAAACTGTTGGAATCTGGACAGATTTGAAGGTGAAGCCTGTAGAGTTTGTGTTGGATTCGATGTAGGGCACACAGGCAGAGTTGAAGAAAGATGAATCCCAAATTCAGTCCCAAGCAACTGGAACTATAGAGGTGGCATTTACTGAGAGGAGGAAAGCTGAAAGGCAAAAAGAACATTTTTTGGTGGTGGTGGTGTTGAGAGTAGGTCATGAATGTAATTTCAGATATACCAAGTTTGAAATGCCATTCATACCTTTCAATAAAAACACATGAAAATTCAGATGTATGAATGTAGCAATCACAGCAGAGGTGAAGATCAGAAATATAAATACACCAAGCATATACATTCACACTTACATAACAGATGTGAGCAATGACAGTGTACAGAACAAACCACTTGTAATTATCTGTGATTAGACTATAATTCAATTTTACAAAAAATCCAATGATGTGTATTATGCCTGGTTTTAATATACACTGAATTTCTCCAGAATACAAACGATTATGTAAATCAAAGGAATTTTGCCCTTAAGTTTGGTTCTGAAGTTTCAAAGAGAATTATTCACCCTTTTGGAAGCTTATATGACTGACAGCGCAGCATTGCTGCTTGAAGTAATTCAATCACCTCCAACAGAACCATGTTCTCCTGGATTTGCAACTGTTGCCTTCAGACCACTTCAAAGGCTGGAAGCAAAAGTCACATTTTTACACACATTTTACATGAGATACTTTGCACATCATACATAACGCTTATTATTTTAGTGTGAAGTTTTTACTTCATAGTACAGCCAGTTAATTTCTTCATATTCCTGTTTTATATTATTTTTAAGGATTTTTAGTCTACCTATTTCTGTAGAATCCTTGTCCTATACCCAGGCTGACACCAGAATAATCTGTGCATATGAATGGATACGTTTTTAGACTGAACATGGGCCCTCACCAAATATTTATGATGAAATGGAGGCATTATGTTAACATGGTGGCACTCTCTGCCTACGCTGACTCCCGGGGAGGTAGACTCCAAGCCTCCTGAACTTTCCAAAGCCTCTACCTCTGAGTCAGTGAAACTCTCCTGGGGCAGGGACAGATGATAAGGGAACAGACAATTAATGAACCACACAATGGACATTATCCAAAGCACACAGCAGGCTGGCCTTGTGGGGTTTTGCTTTTGCTCCATGGATTTCAGTTTTGCATAGTTTTAAAAATGGCAAAATTAGCATTTCAACTACATTCAAAACTACAGATGAAATGAACACTTCACATCTAACCTGTTCTCTGAGTTGAATGCAGTCATTTTATTGTTTTGTTTGTTTGTTTTTTTGCTTTTAAGATCCCACCACTCACCCCTTTCACAGCAGCCCTAATCAAAATGATATTTTTATTTCCCTTTATCACAATTACAGCCCATCAGCAGATACCACAGTCCTCCTCATTTGTTTAAATGGGCACCGCTTATTACATAAGAGGTCCTTCAGGCATCACCATGTTTTGCCATTTCGTATATGTTATTTTATTTCCCCTGTTTATGCACTGAAAGCTCAATGCACTTTTCCTGACAAATAGATTTATAGCTTCAGATTTAAAGGGTAGTGTCTTATGCAAGGCTTCGGACACTCTCAAATCCCTTTCAGTTAATGATGGTAACATGGCCCTTTCAGAAAAACCTGGGGCTCAAGAAAGAAGGTTAATCCCACGCCAGGAAGATCTGAAAGGAAGAAAAGAGGCATGCAAGCTGCTTACACCACAGCAACAGAGACTAGAAACTCTAACTAGTAGGTGGCTAAGGGCACAGAAGAGCATATTCAAAATGTATTCCCATGGCTGCTCAGCACCGGCTCTCCATCTGTAATTGGTTAAAGCTTTAAAATATTTACTCTCGGATCTGAGGAATAAATTTAGAAATGCCCTATCAAAATGCCCCACCACAAGAAGGCAAGTACAGACGTGTGTCAGTACATCTACTGTGCATACCGTGGAGTGCATGTTTATATGGCAATAGACAGTGATTTGGTGTCCAGTCGTGTTATAACTGATTCTGAGTTGCTTAACATTTGCTTCTAAGTAGGGATGCTACACCTTTCAGTGTTGCTTCAGGACCATGGGACATGCTGTTTCTTCTACTTGGAGGGAAGGGCCATTTGTGCTTTAAGTGTCTAATCCCTAGTCAGTATTCAGGTTTTAGATAATCAACAATTTTTTCCAAAAGACCTTTTTAATTTCCCAAATCTAAAATTTAATGCCTCATATGTGCTCATTTTTATTTTCTTTCAACAGTATAGTAGCAATTTGTGATGCTTTATGAATTTGAACATTGGTTAAATGTCAGTTTCTCCCACAGGACAGTATTCTTCATTGGGAAAAAGACCTTTCTTGTTTTGTTTATTCTTTTAGCTCCATCACATGGGAATATTTAACAGATCATACTTGTGAATGGATAGATATTGAAGATTCAGAGGAATTAGAAATGGGAAAATAGATGTGAAAATATATTTTAGAGATAATTCCTTAACTCTGATTTCCTAAGGTTGAATGCACGTTGAACAATCTTAATCAAAGATCCCAAGATCTCATGCCACAAGTAAAAAACTCAATATCTGACTCAATGGGATGGGTCACAGGCAAGGCACAGGTGCACTAAAAATATATAAAATTACCTTTGGGATATATGAAAGACCAGTGAAGTTTACATTTATATTTGCTTTTACTTACAAAATGTCTCATTATTAATATATAAATATTACAAAATATCTAAAACAACTTGGCCTCAAGTATTTTTAGATATGTTTAACCTACATGTATAACAAAGAAGAATATTGAGATGTATCCATTCATTTTTCTTTATCTTACCTCTTCTGTGGCTCCAGTTCTCATGGTACTTAATCTACCAGCATAGTTACATTTTTTTTTTTTTTAGAATTCTTATAAACAATGATTTACATGTGTAGAGCTATTAGCAAATTTATGGCTTAAGTAGAATTGACAGAGGAATTTTGACATATTCGAGCAACTCTTTCTGAATGGATAAGAGACAGTGTTGTACATGTAAGCAGCTGAAGAACTTGACTGATATACATGAGCTCATGTTACTCTCTTAATATTGGTACTTGTAAAGACCCATAATTTTCAAGAGAGGCTAATTGGTTATTGAGGAATTCTTTTCTATAGAGTGGGTTTTGGATTATTAATATACAGAATTAGTTGTCAGATGGAAACCATCACTTCCAGGTACTCTCCTTAATGTGGACCTTAATAAACATGCTCCAATTTCCATTTCTATTGCTTCTTTATCCGAGACTATGAATCAAGTATTCTACTAGGTTTTTCTTCTGTAAAACTTAGAGAACTCTGGACTAACCCGAACATCTACCTTCTCCCCATCCATCTGAGCTGTTCAGACTGCAAGGGGAAAACACTGCTAGCATGCCACCTGTGGCTATGTCTCTTGCTACCCCAAACCATCACTCTCTCTTCCCAACAGCAGCTTTTTAAAGCCTGTACCACTATCCTTAACTGAACATTGACTGCTGTTACTTCTGACAACAGGCTTGTCTCCTTTAAGTAGATGAGGTTTTGTTAAGTCTAGATATAGTTCCAGAAATTGTTAGGAGGGCTAAAGAACAGATTCTAGGTAAGGTTCTAGGAATAACTCTCAAAGATACACCAATGGACCAAGTTCACTGCATTTTTTTTTGTTAAGAGATTTTCTATTCATTTTACATACCAATTACAGATTCCCCTGTCCTCCCTCCTCCCTCCCCTAGCCTTCCCCCCCAAACCAGCCCCCCCATTCCCACCACCTTCAAGGCAAGGTCTCCCATGGGGAGTCAGCAAAGCCTGCTGGTACATTCAGTTGACAGGTCCAAGCCCCTCCTCCCTGCACCAAGGCTGAGCAAAGTGTCTCACTATAGGCACTAGGCTCCAAAAAGCCGGCTCATGCACTAGGGACAGGTCCCGATCCCACTGCCTGGGGGCCCCCTAAACAGTTCAAGCTAAACAACTGTCTCACTTATCCAGAGGGCCTAGTACAATACCATGGGGGCTCCTCAGCTATTGGTCCACAGTTCATGTGTTTCTACTAGTTTGGCTAGTTGCCTCTGTATTTTTCAAATCATGGTCTTGATATCTCTTGCTTATAGAAACCCTCCTCTCTCTCATTGATTGGACTCCTGGAGCTCTGCCTGGTTGGATCTCTGCATCTGCTTCCATCAGTCACTGGATGAGGGTTCTATGATGACAGTTAGGGTATTCAGCCATCTGATCACCAGAGTAGGCCAGCTCAGGCACCCTCTGGACTGTTGCCAGTAGTCTATGGTGGAGTCATCCTTGTGGATTCCTGGGAACCTCTCTAACACTCTGCTTCTCCCTCTTCCCATGGTGTCTTCATTTGGGATGGGGGATGAGAGCATAGGGGAGCAGGAGGTTCGAGCTGGAATGGGAACAGAGTGGGAGAGCAAGGAAAGAGTTCACTGCATTTTTAGCTTTGCATAACTACCATGAAATACCTGCATTGAGTAAGTTATGAAGAGAAAGGGGGCATTTATTCAGGTTACAAATTTGGGAGGTTTAAGGGCACAGTGTCTGTATCCACTCACTGTTTTAAAGACCCTCTTCCTTGGCCACATCACATCACAACAGAGACGTGTGTTTGGAAGAACAAGCATTACTAAAGAAGAAGAGAGCCAGCCAGCAGTAGCAGGATCCTCTCTGAGAACATGAGAACTTGGAGCTTAATGACTCCAAGACCTCCTCCTAGGCCATGAGGAGACTCTCCAAAGTTTCACTGTTTGTCAATCCTGCCACCTTGGGGATGCAACCTTCAATCACAATAGATACTTGAGGGACTCACCTCCCACATACAACTTGTCCCACACACCAAAGAAGCTCCTGAATCTCCTGCCATCAGGGTTTTCACATCAGATGCATACTACCCCAGTTGAGCTCAGAGCTATGCTATTTTATCTATGTGAGAAAACAGATGTTCTTCTTGCTCTGCCTCTTTCCCCTGATAAAACTCTGTTATGTATCAGACTTTCACAGTATATTTTACTATAAACCTTAACACATCTATCAAGTCTCCAACAGCAAAGGAAGTTGGGAGGTATAAGGCTTTTTGAGGAGGTCTATATTAGCAAAGCAAGATTTATTCTGTGACTGTTGAAGTGTACGAAGGACATCTGCAACAGGAGACCCAGCTACACATAACACATGTTCACAATACTTGTATTGAATTGTTTTGTTGAAATGCCATCATCATGGCATGGCCTCTTGTGAGATGTCCTCTGAGTTGCAAATAAGAAACTGTGATTCTCAGAATCCCTCTTCTTGTGTCATTCTTGTTAATGGGTGTCTTCCAATGCAGGCATTTATGTAGCTTTTACCGGGTGGACAGGATTTTCTAGAATGTCCAGGAGTTTCCACTCACTTTATTACACAATCCAAGATATTTGACCACATTTTCTGGAGGCAGTGGAGACTTCCAGCACTTTCCATGCTAATTCTTGGAGACCGGTTTTGTAGCTAAAGGCTAACATTTTTCATGTTGGGTATTTGACTTTCTTCCCCTCGGTATGTACAATATTTATATAAACTATCAGTTCCTGATGTAACATCCTTCATTCTTAGACTTGAATAATGTGGTTACTGTTTTATCAATCAAATCTAACCCACATACCCATGTTCCATCATACCCGCAGTATAACTTCAAAACTGTACAACAAATAATCGTTCTTACATTTCACACAGGAAGAAACAGAGGCTACATAGAAAATCTTCAGACTTCTTATTTCCATTTCTGCATGACACCAGCTCAGTTTCTTCTATCTCAAAGGATAAGGTTGATCTCCTCTTCCTGATGAAGGTCGAATCTCCCATTAATCTGTGATTCTCCAGGGACTCCTTCTGTTCCCCTTTTCTATGTGCTGACTGGCTGGACTTCCAGCTGCAATGTTCTATGTCTCCTTCTTCAGAAGCATGTTCTAAGATTCACTATGTTTTTATGTATGTGTAAATGTTTGTGTCTGTGTGTGGGTGTGCGTGCATGTGGGCAGTTGCCCACTTAGGCCAGAAGAGGGCATTGGGTTACTTAAAAATGGAGTTACAGGCATTGTGAGCTGGCATGTGGGTGCTAAGAACGACACTCACATTCTCTGAAAGAACAGCAAATGCTCTTAGGCACTAAGCCATCTCTTTGCCCTCTAGATGCATTTTCATTTCATCACACAGAGTAGAAAAGACTTTTTCATATCAAACACAAACAGTATATCAAATTTATAAGATTAACAAACAGACCATGCTTTGAAAATTACTTGAAGCATGAATATCTTAAAAAAGACTAATTTCGTAGTAACCTCCACGTCAGCCATCATCAATCCCATATTGGTGAAATTGTTCAGGCCACTCCATGTAGTTAAAAGGGTGGTTTATTTTGTGGGGTAACTCACAAATGAACGGATAGGCTACAGGGTCTGGGGAAGACGTAGCACAGTTCGGCGGTGTTCTCTGGAGAACTCTGTTCAGTCTACCTCTAGCGTCCAGGGTCCAGGAACCAAAAGAAGGTGGTGCATCCAAAACTCGGGTCTTCAGGGCCCTCTCTTGGCCCCGCCTTGTAGGCGTGATAGTTACCAAAGCCTCAGTGGGGGTTGGAACTTCCAGGCCAAAGCTGGAATGGCTACCTACTACAATCCCAGGACTCTGTTCACTCTTGCCTGTCAGAGGCTGAGTATGACAGAGGTCCCAACATCTCCCAAGTTTGGGATTAAAACAAATTAATACAAAGAGAGTGTATATAACTGGGCACTGATTCTCAATGCTTCTGACTGTAAATCATGTGTTCCACACTTGGTTTGCCAACTCCAATTCCAAAGAAGTTACTTAGAGACATCTAAATTCAGGGAAGAGAAGCAATCAGAGATGATCTGAACTCATTTCATTGTGGATCTCCAGCACAGGTCCACACTCCTCTCTCACCCTACATGCTCCCCCACATTTCATAGTTAAAATGCTGCCAGCAAGCCTTCACCTTCAACCACCTGCACTCACATTTATCTCATTTCCTTTCTAACAAACTACCGTCTAGCTTTTCTGCCTTTTAGTTTTCTTTTCTGGAAAAAGAACTGTGGTTGGCAATCGTTACTTTGGAGCTTCATTAGAAGTGTTGCTTATCTATCGCAGCTGTAATGTTTGGGAATCTGGTTATGTTGCGGTTGCTGAGAAATCTGATGTTTTTCTCATTCCTGATCTGATTCAGTGTGACTTCTTTTTCCTCTCCAATTTTTTCACATTATTGTCTTTTTGTAGTAGTCCCCAGTCTTGTGATATGAACTTTTCTTTAATACATTTTTTTGTATGTTTGTACTGACATTCTGTAGAAAATATGGGTCTTATTGTGTTGGGTAAATTTTCAAGTGAAAATTTTTCTTAAACTGACAATTTTCTCAGTTTTCTGACTTTTAAAAATTACTACTCTATTCAAATTAGTGCTTATATTGCTTTTTTCTTTTTGTTTATTCAACTTTTTTTATCTTTGCCTTTTTATTTAGTTTCATAGAAACATGTCTTTATCTTTTAATATATGTATGAAGACAGTATTTTTCACAGGATTATTTAATCTAGCATAGCTCCTTTCATAGCATTGATGCTGATGCAGGACCTACTATCTCTGAAGAATTTCTGAACATGTGCTTGGCTGCATTCATGTAACACTTCTGTCTGCTCTCTATGTTCTGTTTTCTTTTCTTTTTTTCTTTCTATTTATTCTCTTTGCTGTTTTATACTTATAGTAAAGTTTTTTAAAGTATTATTTTAATTTTGTCAGTTTATTTAGGAGTGAAACACTAAAGCCTGTCAATGGTCTACACACCTTTAATTCTAGCACTGGGGGGGGGGGGGGGGAAGAGGCAGGTATATCTCTCTGAGTTCAAGGCCAGCCTGGTCTACAGAGCGAGTTCTAGGACAGCTAGGGCTACACAGAGAAACCCTGTCTCAAAACAAACAAACAAACATACAAAAAAAGAAAAAAAAAGAGAATTGAAAGACTAAAATGCCCTTAGGAAGTCTTATGCAAATAGATGAGATAGACTTCCTTGTGCAACATTTGGGCCCATGCCTAATGATTTTGTAAGGGAAACCTGGCTATAGAGAGTATATCTTGTCTTTGCTGGACATTTGGCCTGCCATGCTGTTTTGAACCTCTGACTATTAGTATATGAGGATCTGTTTTACTTACCTGATGATAAATAATAACAAATTACCTCAGAACTCAGTGGCTTCAAATAACATCAGTTTTCTCACAGCATTTGAGGTAAAGATCCTAGGTGAGAATAGGAAGAATTTCTGCCTGTACATTTCTCATTAGTAGAATGAGCAACCATCTCAATTTTCCCATGATGCTTCCAGCTCTGTTTCCAAAAGTTGTGTGTTGTAAAATCTTCTGTCCTAGACAAACCAGGACATGTGGTCACATTCCAGATCTTCAGGCATCCTATCCTGAGGAAGACAGGGAAGTTCTTTCTCCAACTCACTCATGTGGCTTTTGGCAGGGTTCATTTCCTCACATGTTGTTGGATAGAGGTTTGTCATGGTTCCTGTCTATAAGGACTTCTCCATAGAGTTTGCTTTATCAGAACAAATGAACAGGGAGTCAAGATAAAATGGCACTACAACTATTAGAATTACAGAAGCCACAATTTTCTAGTTTATTTGTGACGTCACCATATTCTATTAATTGGAAGCAATTATCCAGGTCTAGACCATCACTAAGTATGATGTCATAGCTGCCCGTTACAGAGTGGATTAAGAGAATGGGATGAAGTACAAAGGGTACTTAGGAAAGTCTGTTATGCAACTCATATGATTGAAATACTGCCTGCATTCTTTGGTACATTCAGTATCCTCCAAACAAAATTGTCTCTAATCCATCTCCCCCAGAGAATTAAATAGCAGTATTCTACAGAGGACAGGAAAGTCGCACTACCTGCTGCATGGGATGGGGATGAGACTCAGGATTAAGCTACAGATTGATAATCCAGCCTCCTCCTCAGTCACACCAGTGTCTTCAGCTTCTGATACACTGGCACTCTTCCACTTGAGCATTATCAGTGTTCTGAAACACACACTGGCCCATGTATAACCAAGAAAATACATGTGCTGCTAGACACCGAGCCTTTAACTTTCTTATGCAAGCTAGGTCACTTTTCTGTCCGCATACTCTTTTCTATCATACTAACTCCGCATCTTGTGAGCCTATATTTTATATGCCTTTAATTTAAAAGTTGTCCTACTTGGGAGGGGGAAGGGCAAATAAAATACAATGATATACGTGAATGAAAATACAATAATGAAACCCACTGCTTTGTATGCTACCTAAAATGATGTAATTAAAAAGTACTGATGCTTCAAGGGATGGTATGTGCTGGTACCCTCAGCTAAACTGGAACCCCTACTATTTCCTTGAGGTCTGCATCCATCTTCTTTCAACTCCCATTGTCCCAGGTTTCTATATACATCTCCAATGACTAGTCTAGTTACTTGCTAGTACAGACTAGTTAAAAATAAGTGACTGGATGAAGCCAAAGTGATGTGTATCTCTTGGCCACACAGGATGGTGAGGAATCAAGAAGAAATCTTGATCCTGAAGAGAAACAGACAGCAAATTAAAAATCACTATCTGCCCTCTGCCCTCAAGTGTTAGGAAGAAAAACAAAGAGGCTGTGGCAAAGCTCATTTAATGGGACCACTGTGCATCTGGAACACTGCCTGCTAGGTGCTGGGTGCATACCTGTCTCCCCGAGCAGAGTGCTGACAGCAAGCAAGCTGCAAAAACCAGAGGGCTCAGGTGTGAAGCAGCAATCCCTGGATGAGTTCAGGGAAAATCTCCACGGAGAACCATTTCCTTTGCTCTTAAGCATTGACCATGATGTTTACCCTATGCTATTGCTCTGAGGATTCTGTCACAATGTGTGTCAGGGCACTTGAACAAATTCTAAGTTTTATTGTTTCCTTAAGGCATTATTTTTCTTATCTGGTGAGTAAAATAACATTTATGAAAACTAATCCTACTTCATATTGTTACTAAATACAATTTGCAAATATCTCATATTATTTTTTTCCTTTATGTCAGGAAGGACATTGCCCTTTCCCATTCTCTGAGAATTGTGCCTATGTATATATGGAGAGGGGTTATAATCCCTTGGAAGTATTTTGGTGCTACACTTGACATGCCAATATAGTAGTGGGAAAATATCTCACACTGGATAGAAGGTTGCAGAGAAAACTTTCCATCCCAGTAATTAACTGTGATTTTATTGTCATGAAGGCCAATTGTATCTGCTTATCCATTTAGGACACTAGGATATTCTTCTGTCCAAGATCCTAATGGCATCTCTTCTCCCACTCCACCATTTCCTATTGACCACTTGCTGACCTTAGCAGTGTAAGTCAAAGTCGCAGCTAATAAAAGCTGGCAGATACCTGAACTCTTAATTGAATCTTTAGGTCTTTATTGACTTTTCCTCCCTCTCCCCTCCTTCTTTGTATCCCTCTTATTTTAGAAAGGGGTTTTTCATTAGGGGTAGAAAATATGTAGGTGTCCAGCATCTCTAGAATGGTGGTGATTGCATTGTGTATTAGCTTGAGAGTTCAGCCCCAGCTTAATAGGCTTGAAGAGGGATGGATACACTTGGTCTAAGCCAGGAATCTGATTGCTACCTAAATAACTAATTCATCTTCATAGCAGATGGATGTCAAGGATATTCAAAAGCAGATACACCCAAGGTCATGCCAATTAGTTGTTGAAAAAGCCTGACTAGAAGCTAATCTGAGATATAAACAGCTTACTTCTTCCAAAACTAATCCCACAGTGAATACCTTATATAGCTGAAAGGATTTGGAAAAGCATCCTACCTCTTCCAGGGCACGGGAGGACCCATAGATGATTTCATCATAAAGGTATACAGATAAACCATTTAGAGTCATTATCAGCACAAAGAGAACATATGGACCGGGCAATTTTTCCTTAACTCTTTTGCTGCCAGATTTCTTCTGGTCTTGCATTATTAGGCTCACCATGCTGCCAATAAACAGGTATTGACTTTTCATAATGCTCAGAAAGGAAATTGTGGGTGATAAGAGGAGAAAAATTCAAAATCCATTACATATCTAACTCCAAGATAAAGGTAGAGCTAAGATTTAGAAAAACTGGTATGGTCACATGCTACTCTCAGACCCCAAAAATCACAATACAAAGCCTGACCATTCCCCTGCCTCAAGCATACTAGTTTGTCTTCATGGGTATTTATGAGATTAAGTAACAGGAAACAACAGTCTTGTAAAATTTCCAGTGTTACAATGGTTATTTGACTTTGAAAGTAGCAGGTGGCCGGAATTGTCTGTAGAAACAGATTTCTTAAAGACCCTTAAAAAGACATTGTTTCAGATCAGTGAGTTGGCTCAACACATAAAGGTGTTTGCCACCAAGCTTAAGAATCCGAGTTCAATCCTCCTAATACATGGAAGAGTATTTGACTCTTGCAAGTTCTCTTAATTCCACATGCATGTTATGACATTCTCTCTCTCTCTCTCTCTCTCTCTCTCTCTCTCTCTCTCTCTCTCTCCACACACACACACACACACACACACACACACACACACACACACACACACACATATGTCTCAACTATGGTTGTTTGCCCCAGCCAGCTCTCTAGACATTTGCTAGAATGTACTTTTCTAAAAACTAGACTTCTTATTTTTAGGAATCAGAGTTTTGCTTTTTAACTGTCCTTGTTTCTCACTGGGCATCCCAATACAGTGTTCCTGCCTCTGGAACACTGACTGACAGATAGTACATGCTGGACAAATGCCTGTCTCACTTGAGAAGAGCAGGGACAGCTGCCCTCCATTTTGTGAACTTTGTCAGTCATGTTTTATTCGGTAAACTATGAACTGGTATAAATTTATACAGTTCATGTATGCTGATTCTGGAAAAGTTGTACAGATTTTTATATGTTGGGTGAGAAATAGTTTCACCTCTATAATAAATTGTTTCTGTTCTTGGTATAAACAAAAAGAAGAGGAAATTCTGTGTTCTTCCTCTTCTACATTCTTCTTTTTTCTCTTTCTTTCTTTCTTTCTTTCTTTCTTTCTTTCTTTCTTTCTTTCTTTCTTTCTTTCTTTTTTTGAGACAGTGTTTGTCTGTGTAGCCCTGGCTGTCCTGGAACTCACTCTGTAGACCAAGGTGTCCTCAAACTCACAGAGATCCTCCTGCCTCTGCCCCCACCCCAGAGTGCTGGGATTTAAAGGTGTGTGCCACCACCACTTGGCCCTACATTCTGCTTTTTAAACTGCATATCAGCATTCAGAATTCACACACAACATCCTACAGGCATGTATTCTCTTCTACCTAGAGAAGGCACTGCATGAAGCCTTAACTCATTGGATGCAGCTCATCGATGCATTAGTATAGTGGTTCCCAACCTGTGGGTCAGGAACCTCAAATGATTGAATAACACATATCCAATATCAGATATTTACATTACAATTCAAAACAGTAGCAAATTGCAGTTATGAAGTAGCAGTGAAATAGTTTTATGGTTGGGGTCACCACAACATGAGGAACTGTGTTAGAGTTGCAGCACTGGGAAGGTGGAAACCACTGCAGTAGAAGAGCATTTGCTTCGATTTACCTTTTCCCATTGCCTCCCTGGTGGAAGCAACTAGTCACACTGATGGCACAACCCAGTGGTTATGCTTGCTCTCATGATAGGGTTCATCTTCAGTTTTGCAGCATCCAAAATAATGCCAGGTGGATGAGTATGTTCCGGACCACATTTAGTGCCTGCCGGGTTCTTTTTTTTTTTTTTTTTTTTTTTTGGTTTTTCGAGACAGGGTTTCTCTGTGTAGCTTTGCACCTTTCCTGGAACTCACTCTGTAGTCCAGGCTGGCCTCAAACTCACAGAGATCCGCCTGCCTCTGCCTCCCGAGTGCTGGGATTAAATGTGTGCGCCACCATCACCTGGCCAACCTGCCGGGTTCTTGATGCCCCAGCTATCATCTCAGACCAAGTGGAAAAATTGGCCCAAGGAAAAGCATCCCAGAAAATAAAACAAGCTAGAAAAACTTATAAGGAGTCTGAAAAGTTTGGCAGAAGGCAACCTCAGCAAGAACCTTATTATGCTGCATTTCCCCATGTGGCCCCCTGCAGAGCACACAGCCACCTTGTGCTCAGGAGTTTCTATTTTTCAGGGAGTTCTGTTGGACTAATTTGATATTTTAAAACCCTGTCACCAGTGTGCTTATTTGATAAATAACTAATCAGTCCTGCATTCTGCTGTGCCCCGCTGTTGCCAGCAAAGCTAAAATAGGGCCTTTTGGTGATTTTTGTTGTTTCTGAGCAATATATTCTGATAACTTCTAATATATTGACTTTGGAATATTTAATGCACAGTCAGAATGTGATGTGCTTCTGACAGGTGTTCAATTATAGAGACAGGACATTTCCAGCATGAAAATGTCATTGGTGTATAAGACACATGTAAGGACTTTGCTAACAGAGTAAAGATATCTAGAGCAAAAGACATTGGAAACATTTTCCTGAATAAATCTCTCACCAACAAATTATCCTACAGAGTTACAGGAGATTTTCCTGAAGGGAAATGACTTCAAAATGATGGAGATGCTAATTAGTCTGGTTTGATCACTCTGTTATGCACACACAGATCAAAACACTGCATTGTACTACGTATGTATAGAATTATTGCTGATTAAAAATAGAGTAAATCTTAGAAAATGCATTGCTATTTCATTTATCAAAATTCTTCTTCTCTACAAACTGTCAGTGAACATCAGTTGAATATGGACTCTTCCAGTTTTAACACTAAATTCCATGCATCACAATTCTGTTTCACCTCATTTTCAGAACACCTGGATCATTTTAACTGTTGTGTAATTGTATAGTGTTACAAGTATAATCATATGACAACTACTCAGGAACTTTATTGTTGAAGCTCTGGCCAGGATTCCATTGAATGAATGTTCCCTCACTGCTACCTTGAAGCACCCCACTATTGGTGAAATTATTAGGCCACTCCACATAGTTAAAAAGGAGGTTTATTTTGTGGGGTAACTTACAAGTGAAGGGATAGGCTACAGGGTCTGGGAAAGGTGTGGCGCAGTCTGGCGGTGTTCTCTGGAGAACTCTGCTCGGTCTACCTCCAGCGTCCAGAGTCCAGGAACCAAGAGAGCCAGTGCATCCGGATCTTAGGTCTTCAGGGTCCTCTCTTGACCCTGCCTTGTAGGCATGACAGTTACCGAAGCCTCAATGAGGGTTGGAACTTCCACATCAAAGCTGGAATGGCTACCCATTACATCCCACTAGTTGCTTTTCTTCTCACTGTTAACAGAACACCTGACAGAACCTACTTAGGGAAGAAAGGCTCTCTGTAAGCTCCTGGCTTTGAGGATCCAGTCCATCTTGCAGACCAGGCATGGGAGCTGGAGCTGGCTTGGCCAGTCTTCCTCACATCTATGTACAAGAAGCAAATGGCAAAAGCAGGCAGGAAGCAGCGCCCACCCACCCACTTCCTCCAGGTGGTTCCATGTCCTACAGGTTCCACACTGTCCCCAGTTACTATCACTAGCGGGGGAAAAGGGTTCAAGCACTATGGGGGACATTTCACACTCAAATCACAATGAATATGTTTCAGGTTACAGAAATATAATAGGCCATCAAATAACTGAAAAACTTGCATTATATCAAATGAGGGAATATAATAAAATTAATGATAGTAACCAGCACTGGACACATGCATAGTCTGGCCTGGAGTGTTGTATAGTCATGCACAGCTCAATGGTTTACTCAAAATATTTGGCAAGATTCTCTTAAATGACATCAGCTTACTCTTTACTGAGATAAGAACACTTGTGTAATATTCTGAATTTAAAAGAGTAGGACAAACACTTACCTGGGCCATCAGTGCCAGAGGAAAGGCATGGTCTTTCAGAAATGATTTCACACCCTCAGTTCCAATGAACAACGACACTGAAAATTCAAGAGACAGGTCCTAGGACATGGAGGACCTCAGGCCATATGAGACTTCAGAAGAACACCCTGAACCACAGAGCAGCACTGATCTTCAGGGTGCATTTTATTGAGTTGTTTTCAATGAATCATGAGCTCCGATAGAAGTAGCATATACTTCTAAGCTGCCAAGCACACACACACACACAAGAGCCACTGACTCATCTGGTAACCAAGTTCAGAAAATTCTGGGTGAAATAAAATAGCTTTGATAGTTCAGCTTTTGTTTAAAACCAGTCTCTCTTTCTCTCTCTCTTTCTCTCCTTCCCTTCCTCCCTCTCTCTTCCTCCTACCACCCCTTACCCAGTTCTCTCAATTCCAAGGTGTCTTGTCTTGATGACTAATTTTCTTTTGAATTTTGCCCTTGGATCTATTGTTTTACATCATCTGAGCATTATTAAGAATTAAGTATATGATAGAACTTATTAAACACCTGTTGATTTGGTTATTTAGGATAATCTGCATCCTGCTAAAAATCATAATCAAACAGCTTAAAATGAATGACAGTGTAAAGCACATTCTTCTTAATGAAGTGAGGGACCAGTCCCTGAAAAGCAATAAGGCAAGCACAGGAGAGTAAGCCCTTCTGTTGCTCACAGAAGTAATATCTAGCCTGTCGTCTTGATAGTTATTGTGGTGTCCACGTGCAATAGGTTATGTACAGAGATACATCAGCTCTGAAACACAATGAAAATAGCATTTTTTCTAGGGTAGTAAGTTGGCTACTCATGGTACTTCAAGTCATAAGACCAAGACCAAAATGCTGGTACTACCAGCAATTTGTGCATCTTGTTCCTAGACATTGATACTGCAGATTTCACAGGACTGTGGAAAGAATTGGATGGAGGGTTGCATGTATCCTCAGTAAACCTTAAGCCTAATGCATCCTAACAAGATGTTCTCATACCAAAGCTCATAGATACATACTCAGAAGTCCACTCCAAGTTTGTGGTTAAGTTACATTTCAATGAAATTTTTACATTTGACTTTTACAGATTTTTCTGACTTCAAGGTTATAACAAATTATTGTGCAATAATCACTTTCATTGTCCAATATGCAATCTTGTTTTCTTGCATCCATGTCTCTCAAACTGATACCCATGGCTGCTTTCTTGAGATCTGGAAGAAATATATGTCCATCAAATGGCCTTCAAACTACACATTTTTAGAGTCACCATTCTCTCCTTAATAAGGCTATTAAATTATCAGTAATAACTTTTAAGAACAATCACTGGAATGCTTGCTAACAAAGATATAAGCTGGCTTTTCACACCTCTCAAATGACTGTAAAAAGGCACAGTTTGGAAATTTGGCTCAGCAAAGCCATACCTTGGCGTCGGCAGAATTATTCAACATGTGGTTCAATCAGAGCATCCACTAATCAGAAAGTAGACAAGTGCCAGGTCTGTAATTCAATAAGCCAGGGAATGATTCAATTTAAAAACAGTACTGAAGAAGTTAAGTATACAAATGATGGCTTTATATCATCACCAACATGAGTTAACATATGTTCCCACAATTTTAAAATCAAATTCACCACACTGTTGCAATGTTGTGTGTTGAATGACTGGGCTTTCTTTGCCCACTCAGCCTTGGAAACACCTGCAGTTTGCCCATGCAAAAATGGGGACGTGTGCTCATGAGATACTCAGGCAGAATGCCAATTAGAGCAACCACCAAGGTGTTCAGAATCCTTGGAGCTGAGACACCTGTGAAGCAAAGCTCTCTGTGTGGAGGGCTGTGTTTCCCCAGATCTGCTGCTGAGACTCTCATTGAGCAGGTGTATTCCCTACAGCATACAAGGATAAACTCAGAATAAGACAACTCATTCCCAGAGAGTCCATGTCAACACCTTACACAGGTGTGGACTCATGTGTGATCACCTAGTGACTCACAGAATATTCTCAGAGCTCAAAAAATTCTGGTGATGAAGGGAGGGATCTTATACTATTAGTCTTTAAAAGTGAAACTATTAGACACCACTTCTGTTCTACAGCTTTGGGAATATCCTCTACTTGCTCAGCCTTGTTCTCTCCATTTATCTATAATACAGAATCCCCCTAAATGCGCTAAGAAAAAAAATAGAAAGAAATGATAGGTCTAAATAATATTTCCAGTTAGTGAGAACCTGATTCTTTGGAATCAAAATATGGCATTCTAAAGCTTGTACTTAGTACAGGTAAAACACTTGAATACACACAAGTCTTAGACAGATCGAGATCATTCTGGTTTTTGCATAATTTGATTGTCAAAGTATTCTGCTGCAATTTTAATGAGGCTAATAGGTTTATATTTCATGTGACATCTCACATATTAAAGGACCTCAAAAAGGAATAATGGAGAGGCTGTTGTAATTAATTTAGATTCGATTCATTTTGAAAAGCATCACCTTGAATAAATGTATTCTCACAATCATAAAAGTAATAATTATGGGTAAGCGCTTATTGAGCATTAACTGCATAAGGTCCTGGTCCAACTGCTTTGAATTTATGTACATAATGAACTCCATTTAAAACTAAGGAAATTGAAGCCCGATGAGAAAAATTCATGCCAAACTGGGGTTCATACTCCAGAAACTCTAAGCTCTGCCCACAACAAGTGAGGGTGAATTTTAGCGTTAGTTCACTGGAACCTTTTACTCTAATATTTCAAAACAGTTTGCATTTTACTCTGGCATTTTAAGATGTAGTAGATCAGAGAAGAATAAGCAATTTGCTCAAGAAGTGAGGAATGGAGCTGGAATTGAGTTTTAATATTACCAACAATAACCATAAGACTTAGAGAAGTCATTTGACCTTCTGAGCTCCATTTTCCTCCCTTGAAAAATGAAATTATTGGATTAAATATGGCATTTTAAATACATGGTGATCATGCTAATCCCCTAGACTATATTCTTGATATAAATCATAACTTGCTCTTTTCTATTGAACAGTAACATGGTTTTACCACCTTCCCATCACTACTCTCCAAGTAATAGCTTTTGATTGATTGGAGACTGTATGTATAATAAGACCTAGTTTTCATTTCTCACATTATAATATATAATATCCATCTTCTAGCACTAATATTAAGTTGCTGTTTATGCTTAATAATATAATTATACAACTGGGGGAAGATCTGATTATTTGCTTCAAAGTGGGGATTAACAAAGGGATCTGCAAAGGGGTGGGGAGGAGAGAAATATGAAGACACTGTGTGAGTCTTGAAAAATATTTTAAAGGCTGATTCATGACTGTGTCTTGAGCAGTAGGAAGCCTTTCCAAATGAGAGAATTGACTTCCCCATCTAGGCCCTGCTTGATTTCTCAGCATGAAACCAGAACACTGAATTTATTTCCAGTACAGTGAGTTATTTCTTTTAATCACAGGCTAGGGAGTTACTGTTGCATCTTCTCTAATTGTTCCATTTTCTGTTTAGGTGACTGTGCCTTTATCCACCATCTCTCAGTGATAATGGAAAGAATAAAGAAAATGGGGAATATGGAAGGGGAGATGGATTTTGAGAGGGGTGTGATTCAAGACACTATTAAATTTAATCTGATGAAGTGCCCTCACCTATGATGAAACCTTTAATGGATTTAAAATACTAAAGTGAGTTGTATGTACTGTCATTATTTTGTCCTCTTAGAACTTACTAAAGGATAGTCTTTAGAAATATAAAAAAGCCTTTAGAAATATAAAAAGTACTCAAATACAAAGGAAGAAATAGTAATTCATATATTTGCAGGTTCTATAAAGAATATCCCAAAGAAATTCATACAAAAATCCAGAACTAATGAGCAATTATAGAAAGCTCACAGAATGAAATATTGATATACATAAGTCATTTGCTTTCCAATGCACCAGTAAAGAACCACTGAAATATGAAGTTAGAATGTTATTTAAGTCAGCATATAAAAGTAAACACTGAGTTATAAATCTAGCAAATATGTATTTGGGGAATATTATGAAATTCTGAGTTCAAACTCAAAGAACAAAGGAGAGACATTCCTCAGGCATGGATAGGAAGCTTCATATTGTCAAAATATCGATTAGTTCTTCTGAATTTGATCTGTAGGTTCAATGTGATCCTAGTTAAAAAAGAACAGAAATTTATTTGGTGGATATTGAAAAACTGAATCCAACATTTGTTTAGAGAGATATGAAAGTCATAATAGTCAATATGATATTAAGGGAGAAAAATAAACTCAAAAGACTGACACTACCAATCTCTAAGATTTACTGCAAAGATGTAGCAGTGAAGACAGTACACATTTGATGAGATAACAAATAAATCAATGGGGAAGATCTAGGAGACAGAGCCACACAACTAGTCAAAATTTGACAAATACTGACAAAGGAGCAAAAGGGTACAAAAAGAGTCTCTTTATGAAATGATGTTGGGAGGATCTCAGATTCAAGTTTTACCTGGGTTATAGAGTGAGTTCAAGGCTAGCCTGGTCAACTTAGTGACCATCTGTTTGAAATTAAAATATGGTGAGTACAGACAGACACTCATGATTGCAAAACTTCTGGGATCAAATGATTTCTGAGGCCTCAATCCTAAACAAGACATTTGTACCATTCCTGTTAAATGTAAGAACCAGAAGCCTGGGAGAAGGATAGGGAAACGTCATCTTTTGGGTATAACATGGCCATTGTGAAAAATTCATAGCAGCTGATGCTTGTATTGGGTATGCCCAAGAACAGGCCTGTCAAAAGTCAGGCATTGAAGAGAAGGGACTCATAAATGCTACCCCCTTACTATTGAAGAGAATTGTCATCAGTTGTGTGACCACTGATAACCCCACCTGGCTTCAAAGGAGAATTCCAATCCAATGGTCACAAAGATGGCTCTTGTTAAATTAAATGGATCACAGAATTAAGCCAGATGTTAGAAATTAGGAAACAGATTATAGGTATTGATGGGGTGTATGGGAGCATGGGGGTAAGAATGATCAGAATGTATTATACACATGTATGAAATCGTCTAAAAGTAAATTTCATAAAACTAACTGAATAAGGAAATGTAAAAAGAGGCATGAAGATATAGTTTAGTGATAGAAAATTTGTCTCTCATGTGTAAGCCCTTGGATTAAATTTCAAATATTTAAAAATAAATGAAATAATAGTATTGGAACAACTGACAAAATTTGAATCTAGACAGACTGTAAGCTAGTCACAGGAATCTCTCCAAATGGCTCATAGACTTAAATCTGAAATGAGAACTAAAACCCCTTGAAGGTAATGGGAGCTTCTAGATGTCCATGGATATCTGTGCACACCAAGCTGGCCTCAAACTCGTGATACCCCCACCTCAACCTCTCAAGTGCTGTGTTTACATACAAGACTTTGCCACAGTCCTTGACTTGCCAAAGAATTTTATAATATGACACCAACACAGAAGGCCTAACCCATGAAAGAAATAAGATACAACTTCATTAAAATTAAATATCAATATTCTGTTAAAACATTATCAAGTAAACAGATGGAGAGAATGTATTTTCCAACAGCACACCCAAAAAGAACTTGCCAAAACCATACAGTGAACCTTTAAATGTCAACAATTTGAAAACAAGATACTTGATTAGAAAATGATCATGATTGAAACAAATACATCGAAAAGATTACAGATTAATAATATGCATGTGATACCCCTTTGCCTAGGCTCCATACTAGGGCCCATAGCCCCAGAAGGTTTACCTGAGGCCAAGTTGGCCTTAGGGATTCCAGGTAAGACACCATCCACTATCTGATTAGCCCCTTTAAGCCAGTCAAACATCCCCAGACTGCACTACTACCCCCATACTCTATACCCTGGCTACAACTTCAAAAGAAGACATTGGCCTTACCAGAGGCTGGGCCAGAAAACCTAGGCCCCAAAAACTTTAGCAGAGATACCCTACTAGACCTAAAGACTTGCTAGGCACTAGAACCACATAGGCCAGAAGACCAGAGAGAAAAGAGAAACCAAAGGGAAAAAAAAACAAAAACAAAAACAAAAACCCAAAACCCCACTCATCCAACAAAGACAAATGCAGAAATCAACACCTAGACCTATAATCACCCTAAATCCAGATGCCTAACCACCAACATAAGAACACTGTCAGTAACAGAAAAGGCAATATGGCACTACTAGGACCCAGGTATCTAGTGACAGCAAGAACTGAACAATCCAATGCAGCTGAAAACAACCTTAAAATAGCTTTATGAAGATGACAGAGGTCCTTAAAGTGGAAATGAAAAAAAAAATCCCTTAAAGAAATTGAGGAACCAGTTGGGGGCTCCTCAGCTATTGGTTTATAGTTCATGTGTTTCCACTAGTTTGGCTATTTGTCCGTGTGCTTTTTCCAATCTTGGTCTCAACAATTCTCACTCATACAATCCCTCTTCTTTCTCACTAATTGGACTCCTGGAGCTCCACCTGGGGCCTGGCCATGGATCTCTGCATCTGCTTCTATCAGTCATTGGTTGAGATTTCTAGCATGACAGTTAGGGTGTTTAGCCATCCTATCACCAGAGTAGGTCAGTTCGAGCTTTCTCTCAACCGTTGCCAGCAGTCTATTGTGGAGGTATCTTTATGTATTTCTGGGGAGATGGGAATGGGGGATGGGCTGAGGGAGGGAGGGTGTGGGAGGAGGGAGGACAGGGGCATCTGTGGCTGATATATAATATTAAATCAAATTTTAAAAAAAGAAATTGAGGAAAAGACAAAAAATTGGATGAAATCAATAAATCACTAAAAGAATACCAAGAAAGCCAAGAAAAAAACAAACAAAGAGGTGAAGGAAACAGTTCAAGACCTGAAAATATAAGTAAAAGCAATAAAGAAAACACAAACAGAGCGAATCCTGGAAATGGAAAATCTGGGTAAGTGAACAGGTGTGGAATGATTCAGCCCTAACAGGTCTGAGGGCCAGCTGGCCCAAACCAGTAATGAGAGCATGCATGCACATAAGATGATTCCTGAGAGCCAACCTTGGTCTGACTGAATGCCTTAGCAACAGTAGCTGAGACGTGATCTGAGATGACCTGGACCAATGAGAGGAAGCTATATTATACCAGCAGATTCATATTCATCAGACCTTCCCCTGTGTTGGGGTGGAAGGTATATAAGGCTTGCTTCTTCCTGGATAAACTGAGCTTGTTGTTTCAACATCCTCTCTCACAGTCTGTGTCCTTGACTCTACAGCTACTTACTACCTCCCCCAAAGGGAACCTCGAAGGACCCTGCCACAAACAGGAACTACTGATGTAGGCATCACCAACAAAATACAAGAGATGGAGGAGAGAATCTATTGAAGACACAATAGAATAAGTAGATTCATTGGTCAAAGAAAATGTTAAATCAAAGAAATTCCTAACACAAAACATCCAGGAAATCTGGGACACTATCAAAAGATCAAATCTAAGATTATTAGGAGTAGAAGAAAGAGAAGAATTACAGCTTAAAAACTCAGAGAATGTACTTAACAATATCATAGAAGAAAAATTTTCCAACCTAAAAAGGACATGCCTATAAAGGTACAAGAATCTTACAGAACACCAAACAGATTGGATTAAAAAAGCAAATCCCCTCTACACATAATAATCAAGATACTAAACATACAGAACAGAGAAAGAATATCAAAAGTGGCAAGGGAAAAAGTCCAAGTAACATACAAAGCAATCCTATTATAATTACATAGACTTCTCAATGGAGACCCTAAAATTCAGAAGGGATTGGACTGATGACTTGCAGACTCTAAGAGACCATGAATGTCAGCCTAGACTACTATACCCAGCAAAAATGTCAGGCACCATAGATGGAGAAAACAAGATACTTCATGACAAAGTCAAATTTAAATAATCTCTTATAACATGAATCTTAAAAGGTCTTATAATAAAAAAAAAACCCAGAGCCAAATATTGGGGTGAAAGCTGAAAGATCAGAGAAGCAGAATAGACAGCTACTAGCTTACCTCTATGAAATCCTCAGCCTCCAGAGAGTGAGTTCCTGTTTCCTCACACCTTATATATCTTTCTGTGTCCTGACATATAACTTCCTGGGATTAAAGGCACATGTCACCACTGCCTGGTTCTGTTTCTCTCATGTAGCCCAGTGTGGCCTTGAACTCACAGAGATCCAGATGGATCTCTGCCTCCCGAGTGATAGGATTAAAGGTGTGTGTCACCACTGCCTAACCTCTATGTCTAATTTAGTGGCTGGCTCTGTCCTCTGATCCCCGAGTAAGCTTTACTGGGGTGCACAATATATCACCACAACATCTATCCACAAATCTAGCCCTACAGAGATACTAGATGGAAATCTCCAATCCCAGGAATTTAACTATACCCACAAAAACACAGGCAATAGATAATCTCACATCAGCAAAACCCAAAGAAGGGACACACACACATACACACACACACACACACACACACACACACACACACTACCACCACCACTACCACCAACAACAAAATAACAGAAATTATCATTGGATATTAATATCATTCAGTATTAATAGATTCAATCTGCCAATAAAAAGATACAGGCTATCAGAATGGATATGAAAACAGAATCCATCCTTCTGCTGCATACAAGAAACATACCTCAATAACAAAGACAGGTGTTACCTCAGAGTAAAGGGTACCAGTCAAATGGACCTAAGAAGCAAGTTGGTGTAGCTATTTTAATATCTAACAAAATAGACTTCCAACCAAAATTAATCAGAAGAAATGGAGAAGGGCATTTCACACTCATCAAAGGAAAAATCCACCAAGATGATGTCTCAAATCTGAATATCTATACCCCAAAGGTAAGTGCACCCACATATGTAAAAGAAACATTACTAAAGCTTAAATCACACATCAAACCCCACATTTTAATAGTGTGAGATTTCAACACCCCACTCTCACCAAAGGACAGGTCATCTAGACAGAAACTAAACAGAGAAATAAAATAATTAATAGACATTATGACTCAAATGGACCTAACAGATATCTGTAGAACATTTCACCTGAACACCAAAGAATACACCTTCTTCTCAGCACCTCATGGAACCTTCTCCAAAATTGACCACATACTTAGCCACAAAACAAGGCTCAACAGATACAAAAAAATTGAAATAACTCCCTGTATCTTATCAGACCACCATGGATTAAAGCTGGATTTCAAGAGCAACAGAAAGCCTACAAACTCATAGAAACTGAACAACTCACAACTGAGTTACCACTGGATAAGGAAAAAAGAAAGAAAGAAAACAGACTTCCTAGAAATCAATGAAAATGAATGCACAACATACCCAAACTTACGGGACACTGTGAAAGCAGTGTTAAGAGGAAAGTTCATAGCACCAAGTGCCTTCATGAAGAATTTGAAGAGATCTCATATTAGCAACTTAAAAGCACACCTGAACACTCTAAAACAAAAAGAAGCAAACACACTCAAGAGGAGTAGACAGCAGTAAATGGTCAAAATGAAGGTGAAATCAATAAAATAGAAACAAAGAGAATGATGCAAAGAATCAATGAAATGAAGAGTTGGTTCATCTAGAAAAATCAACAGAATAGACAAAACCTTCTCCAAATGAACTAAAAGGCAGAGAGAGAATATTCAAATCAGCAAAATTAGAATCAAAAAGGGGGACATAATAGACAATAAGGAAATCCAGAAAAACATTAAGTCATATTTCAAAAATCTGTACTTCAAAAAAATGGAATATCCAAAAGAAATGGACAAATATCTTGACAGATTAACTTACCAAAGTGAAATCAAGATCAGATAAACAATTTAAATAGACCCATAATACATAAGGAAATAGAAAACCAACCAAAACAAAACCCCAGGGCCAAATGGTTTTGGTGCAAAATTCTAGCAATCTTTCAAAGAACAACTAATACCAATATTCCTCAAATTATTCGACAAAATCACAGAAGGAACACTGACAAATTCTTTCTATGAGGCCACAGTCACCCTGATACCCAAACCACACAAAGACTAAACAAAGAAAGAGAATTACAGACCAATTTCACTCATGAATGTTTATGCAAAAACACTCAATAAAATACCTGCAAAGTAAATCCAAGAACACATAAAGAATATCATCCACCATGATCAAGTAACTTTAACCCAGAGACACAGGGATAGTTCAACAGATGAAAATCTGTCTATGTAATCTACCATAATCATCTCATTAGATGCTAAAAAAGCCCTTGGCAAAAATCCTGCACCCCTTCATGATAAATGTCTTGGGGAAATCAGTAATAAAAGGGATATATCTAAACAAAATAAAAGCAATATATGGCAAGCTGATTGCCAATGTCAAATTAAATGGTGAGAAACTCAAAGCAATTCCACTCAAATTAGAAACAAGACTAGGTTGTCCAGTCTCTCCACACATATTCAATATAGTACTCAAAGTTCTAGTTAGAGCAACAAGATAACTAAAGGAGATCAGAGGTACATAAATTGAAAAGGAAGTAGTCAAATTATCATTATTAACAGATGATATATAAGCAACCCCCAAAATTCTACCAGTGAACTCTTACAACTGATAAACATCTTTAGTCAAGTAGCTCGATACAAGATTAACTAAAAAAAACCAGTATCCCTTCTATATACAAATGACAAGTGGGATGAGAAAAAAATCAGAGAAACAGCACACTTTGTCTTTTTTTTTTTTTTTTTTTTTTTGAGCCGAGGACCGAACCCAGGGCCTTGCGCTTGCTAGGCAAATGTTCTACTGCTGAGCTAAATCCCCAACCCCAAAACAGCACCCTTTACTATAATCTCAAATAACATAAAATATCTTGGTGTAACTCTAACCAAGCTAGTGAAAGACATGTATGACAAGAATTTCCAGTCTTTGAAGAAAGAAATTAGAGAAAATGTCAGAAGATGGAAAGGTCTCTCATGGACCATTAGGATTAGCATAGTAAAAATGGTCATTTTACCAAAAGTAATCCTTAGTTGAAATGCAATCTTTATTAAAATCCCAACACAATTCTTTACTGACCTTGAAAGAACAATACTCAACTTCACAAAGAAAAAAAAAAACAACAACAAAAAACCCAGGATACCTAAAAAAACAAATCCTGTACAATAAGTGAACCTCCAGAGGTTATCACCATCCGTGATTTCAAGCTCTACTACAGATCTGTAGTGATAAAAACCATATGCTATTGGCATAAAAACAGAGAGGTAGATGAATGGAATCAAAATGAAGACCGAGACGTAAATACACACACAGCCATGGACACTTAATTTTTGACAAATAAGCCAAAATTATACAATGGAAAAAAGTAAGCATCTTCAACAATTGTGCTGCTGAAACTAGATGTCTGCATGTAGAAGAATGCAAACATCTCCACATCTATCACCCTGCACAAAACTCAAGTCCAAGTGGACAAAAGACCTCAACATAAATCCAGTTACACTGAACCTGATAGAAGAGAAAGTGCAAAATAGCCTTGAGCACATTAGCACAGGAGACAACTTCCTGAACAGAACACCAATAGTACAGATAATAAGACTGACACTTAATAAATAGGACCTCATGAAACTGAAAATCTTCTTTAAGAAGAAAGGCACCATCAATAGGACAAAACAGCAGCCTACAGAATGGGAAAAGACCTTCATCAACCACCACATCTGACAGAAGGCTGATTTATAAAATATATAAAAACGCTGGGCGGTGGTGGCACATGCCTTTAATCCCAGCACTTGGGAGGCAGAGGCAAGCGGATCTTTGTGAGTTCGAGGCCAGCCTGTTCTACAGAGTGAGATCCAGGAAAGGTGCAAAGCTATACAGAGAAACCCTGTCTCCAAAAACCAAAAAAAAAAAAAAAAAAAAAAAAAAAAAAAAAAAAAAAAAAAAAAAAAAAAAAAAAAAAAAAAACCAAAAAAAAAAAGAGGAAAAAAAAAAAAAAAAAAATTCAAA
>CABHPR010134715.1:0-20744 GCA_902168415.1 Peromyscus melanophrys | reverse complement strand
GAACTCAAGAAACTAGACATCAACAAACCAAATAACCCAATTAAAAATGAGGTACATATCTAAACAGAAATTTCTCAACATAAGAATCTCAAACAGCCAAGAAATACTTAAATAAATGTTCAACATCCTTATCCATTAGGGAAATGCAAATCAAAACAATTCTGAGATCCCATCTTACACCTGTCAGAAGGGCTAATTCAAAAACACTGACAACAGCTTATGTTGGGGAGCATGTGGAGTAAGGGGAACACTCCCCACTGCTAGTGGGAGTGCAAATTTGTACAATCACTTTGGGAATCAATATGTAAGTTTCTCAGAAAACTGGAAATCAATCTAGACCCAGCTATACTACTCTTGGGCATATACACAAAGGATGCTCAATCATACCACAAAGACACCTGCTCAACTATATTCATAGTAGCCTTATTTGTAATAGGCAGATCCTGGAAACAACCTAGATGTACATCAAGTGAGGAATAGATAAAGTTCAGTGTCTACCAGGGGTTAGGTAGACAGAAGTGAGGAACAGACACAGCAGAGGAGGATTTTAGAGAAATGATGTCATTATGATACTCTAATGGTAGACACTTGTCATTGTGTATTTGTCCTGATGTATGACACCAGGAATGTAACCTAATGAAAGTTTATAAATTTTAGGTCAAGATGATCTATCAATGTAGGTAAAATGGTTTTAACAACTGTGCAATCCTGGATGCTGATAATGGGAGGGCCTATGATTATGAAAAAACAGGTGGGCCAGGTATGTGACTCGCTGGTAGGAGGCTTGCTTAGTGTCCTCGAGGCCCTTGGTTAAATCTCAGCATCTCCTCCTCAATCAATGAAGAAACAGGACAAAGGTATGTATGAATTGTAATAATTTCTATTCCTATCATATTTCTGTTCAATTTTACTATGCTCCTGAAATTTTTCTAAAAATTCTATTTGAGAAAATGAACTAATATTCCCTTAAGAAAAGCTAGACATGTCTGCTGCCTTTTGTTCTCAAATAATAGGAAGCTGAGAAGCTGATTATAAATAGGGAAATGCAAAGGGCATAGACTATCCAAAGCAACTCTGAAAGAAGAAGGTATAAGGACCAACTCGACCTGACTCTAAAGCACTGTCCTAGTGATCATAGCACATTAATAGCACAAGACAGAAAATTTCAAAATAATGGCTTTTGATACAGATAATTTTTGATGAGAGGAAAACTTAATATAGTTGAAAAGTTACAACCTTTCAAATAAACGTTTTGGAATAATGGAATTCAATATGCAAAATATGATTTGATTTGTGTCTTAGATGGTCTACAAAAATTAATTCAGTGGAAAGGAACTGGGAGAAGTAGAGTGAGGAGAAATTGTAATCAGGAGGTATTATGTGAGAAAAAAATCTGTTTTTAATAAAAGGAAAAAAAGAAAATGAAAAAAAAGCCACTCAAACTATGGTATCTAATTTAAATCTTCACAGTCCTGTACCTTAATAATTCAATATAAATTATTGAATTTAAATTGTGTGTTATGAATAAGTAAAGCACGTTTTGCTAATTTGTTGAATCTGTATATTACTTTTTGTTTTAGAAAATAAAGACATCTATTTCATTAAAAAAGAAAACAGATAGAAATCTAGGGAATAATGTTTAAAAAGTAAGGCAAAAACAGAAACAATTCAGAGTGGGACAAAACAAAAAAAAGAATATGAGACAAAGAAAGCACAAAAAAAACATATAGACACAAAGACATGTTCACACAGAGGAATCCCATAAAGCAAGAAACTGGAAGTCATAATATATACACAAAGGACAATAAATATATTTCTTTTTATTATTATTTTTATTCTTCTCTCATATATTACATCCCAAATGTAGTTTCCCCTCCCTCCCACCTCAAGTCTCCCCCCACCCATCTCCCTTCTCTTCCAGATCCATCCCTCTTCTACCTCCCCTCAGAAAAGAGCAGGCCTCTCAGGGACATCAATCAAATATGCCAAAAACAACTTACAATAAGACCAGGCACATACCATCATATCAATTTACTCAATGAGGTGAGCCAGTATGAGGAAAAGGATCCACAAGCAGCAAAAGAGTCAGAGACAGCCCTAGCTCCCACTGTTAAGAATCCCATGGGAACACCAAGCTACTCAGCCATAACATATATGCTCCCATCAGTTGCTGGGTGAAGTCTCTCTGTTCACTTTGATGATTCTGCTAGACTTCAGTCCCAGAACACTCTGCAGGCAGGACAAACTATAAGTTGAAAGTTTTATGGGTGTGTTCGTGTCATAAGCCCTCCTTGAAGCCTTCCCTGGTTACAAAAGATGGCCGGTTCAGGCTCCATATCCCCCATTACTAGGAGACTTTGCTAGCTTTACTCTTGTAGATTCTATAAAAGAAAGTTAGAGAAAAATAATGGGACTGTTGTTTAAGCAAAAAATAACAACCCTAAAATAAAATATTCTATTTTACAGCTCTTATATGTATTAATGTATAGTGAAATGGCATGATTAAAATTAAATCAAATAATGTACTCTAAACAAATTAAAGGGGCTATGTGGTATGGTGAGAATGTGCTTGTTAGTGTGGGTGTGTGACTGTGTCTGTGTGTATTGAGAAAAACATTAATTCAAAATTAATCTCAGACCTAATGTAAAGTTTTAAACTTTGGAATGTATAGAAAAAAGGAGATAGGCAGAAGAGATGTCTCAGTCAGAAAAATGCTTCTTTTGCAAATGTGAGGACCTGAGCTCAGATTCCCAGAACCCATGTAAAATCTCTGCATGATAAGACATACTTGTATCCTCACAACCGGTGTTGATAGATACATATGGATCACTGAAGCTCATTAGCCACTCAGTCTGTTTGGATCAATGGGCTGCAGGTCTATTGACTGGCCCTATCTCAAAAACTAAAGGTGGAAAATGATCAAGGGAAGAAACTTCTGTCAACCTCTCATTTACACATGCATGTGCACAGATATGCACCTGCACATAAACACATGCTCACACCTACACTACCAAGCACATTCACACCACACCACATCACATATCCACAAGACATACCAGAAATGGGAGTGAAGATCTTTATAACATAGCTAAAGTGTTTGTATATAGAGATTAAAAGTACAATTCACAAACATTTGTAAATTTGGTTTTACTATAAAAATAACAACACTTTGAAACACATTGCTGAGAGACTAAAAAGGAAAGCAACAGATTGAGGAGAGGTATTTGCATATCATATAAACAGTAAAGGTCTTGTAATCAGATTAGGAGAAGATTTTATTTCAAAATTTGATAATAAAAAAGCAAACGAGCCAATAAAATACCGAAATTTATAAACATTTTATTGAAAAAGAGATAAGGATCATAAATAAGTAAATATAAGGGTGTACAACCTCAATAGTCAAAAGACATGTGTAAATTAAGACTACAGGAAAATCCTCCCACACTCTTATTAGAATATCTGAGACGTTGCACAGCAGCCATATCTAGGGCTGGAGATGGGGTGATGTCTTGTTAGAGTTCTCATGGAGTCCATAGAAAAGAACACCAACCTCTCTGGACAACAGCTTGTTGATTTTCTAAAATGTTAAGCATTTACCCAACACAGCATCCAACTATGCTATTAGTATTTATCCAAGAGAACTGAAATCAGATGGACCTATGGAGGCTTGTTATGAATATTGATGTCAGATTTATGTATAACAGATGAAATATGAACACATTTTGTAGCCCAACAAGATGTGAATTGATAACGAGAATGTGATATAATGACACCACATTATTATTCAGAAATAAATCAATAGACTGCAAAAATACATGATGTATTAGAACAAAAATATAAAATAATAGAAGTGTCATCAAATAATATTGGGTTGGTTGTCTGCAGATGTGGTGTTGAGGAGAAGAGAAGGTAGGAAAAACATAGAGGAAGCTTTTAGGTTGATGGCTGTTATCTACTGAGTTTTTTCCCTGCACTGTACTTTAGGAAGTATTCACATATGGTTATAATTCAGTAGTGTTTTACAAACAGAAAGGAGATGGAGAATAGACAGAGAAAGAGGCACGAAAAATTTAAAAAAAAAAGAAAAGAAAAACAATGAGTGTAAGCATGAAAAATTGGAGAGGATTTCACGCTTAGATTATTTAATTCCTTGTAAATTCTGAAGACTAAATATCATAGAGTAAGTCTGAATTCAAATATTGGACATATGATTTTGATACAAAAGTACAGAAAACATATTACATTAGAAAGCTCACTTGGTAGCCCAGGCTGGCCTCGAACTCACAGAGATCCGCCTGGCTCTGCCTCCCGAGTGCTGGGATTAAAGGCGTGCGCCACCAACGCCCGGCTCAATAGCTTTTTAAATAACATTTAATAATGGTTTTTAAAAGCTCTCTGTAATTGTCTTAGGTCTACTTTGCTGTGATAAACACCATGACCAAAAGTAACTTGGGGATGAAAGAGTTTATTTCACTCCACAGTTCCATATAACAGGTCATCATCCAAAGCTGCGATGGCAGGAACTCAAAGCAGGGCAGGAACCTGGAGGCAGGAGCTGATGCAGAGGCTACAGAGGCGTGTTCATTACTGGCTTGCTCCTTATTGCTTGCTCAGTTCTCATTTTATAGAACCCAGGACCATCTATCTGCCCAGAGACGACTCCACCCATAATGGGCCAGGCCTTCCTCCATCAATCACTAATTAAGAAAATATCCTACAGGCTTGTCTACACCCCAATATTATGGAGGTTTATTCTCAGTTGACAGCCTCTCAAGTTCCTCCACATGACTCTAGCTTGTGTCAACTTGACATAAAAACTAACCAGTACAGGAATGTTTGGGGGCAGCTCACAAGGTGGTTGGAAAGAAGGGGTACAGTCTCCTTTCTGCTTTTTTCTTCTATTATCAAGTCACTGTAACAATTCACAGATCTGATTTGCCATTTTCATTATTCACCAAATGTGAGAAAGTACCCAAGAGAGGCAACGTTCCTTCAACTTCAATATCATCCATACATTAGATTAATTTAACACTGTAAATAAAGAAAATGTAGCTGGGTGGTTTGGGAATCATGAATAAATGTAGGAAATCCTTAGAACAAACCAAAATCAAATCAATGAAGTTTCCATGGTTCCATGTGCAAATGCTCAGATTAAATTATATTCAGAATCTTTAGCTGATTGGATTAATAAAACAAGACATGAAACCACTGAATTGGAGGTCTTGTGAGATTCCAGTGTGCAAGTATCAGGTGACTGCTCCTACCTGATGGATATGAGACAGAAGTCAAACTTACTAGGAGCAATCCCCATCATTCCATAATGCTAGTTGATCTAAACCTGGCTTTGTTTTTGTTTTTGCTGTTACGTTTTTTTCTTAGTACCCTGTGAGGTAACATCTAAGAGTAGATCCCCTACTCTTCTGAAGACCCTCATGTCTCAAAACCTTATCAAAAATCATTGTATAACTGAATTTGGGGACAACTCTTTACAGGTGTTTTGGTAACTCACTAGTTTTGAAAGTAATGAATGCCCACACCAGTCTCAGGACATGGGGGCACTCATTGGCATCTTTCTTTTCTTAATGCATGTCTTCTATCAGTAAAGAAGCATAAAAATAAGCCAGAGAATAGAGACACTGCCCTGCAACCAGGTGTAGGATCTGAAAAGAGCCACAGAATCTGAGCTGTTTCTGGCTGCTTTCCAAGCCTGACCTTTCTGATTTCTCTCATCCTCAACTGTGGCTTGCATCCAGCCAGCTCTTACGAAGGAAACCAACAATCTTCTTTCACTTATTTAGAGTTTTTGAAGTCCCTTAAGGGAACTGAAAACTCATGCAAATAGTTAAACTCCTGCTGAGGCTAAAATACCATTTCCATAGTTTATTAGGCAGATAAGATCACATAGGTTTTATTTTTAATTCATTTGAAGATTTTTTTTTCTCTTTCTTTCTCTCATGCACACACAAACACCGATTTTTCTCTTTGTAGTACATGGATATTCCTATTAGCTCATTCTTAAGGGAATAAAAAAATACAAATATGACTCAAAATCAGGTAGAGAAAAAACATTGCAGATATAATAAAATAATTATGATGATTCATTTTCAATGGGAATTCTCCATGTCCTTTTCAATTCTTCACAGAATAGAATATTTATGTAGATGTATTCAAGCAAGCTGAGCATATAAAGCTTAACAAAAGCAGGGGGTGGGAAAGTATCTCAGTGGGTAACAGGGTAACAGTATTTGCTTCAGAAGCATGAGGACCAGAGTATGAGTTGCCAGCACCATGTGGAAAGCTAGTCATGTCTTCAAGCATCTAGAAACCCAGGGCTATGGGGAACAGAGACAGGAGGACCTCTGGGGCTTGCTGGATGCCAGATCAGTCCTATGTTCCGTGAGCCTGTTTCTTGATGGAATACAGGTGAGAGCGATAAAGAAGGATCATGTATGTCCTCTGGCCTTTCACACATGCATGGGCATTTGTATCTGCACACAAACACATGTGAATTCAACACACACACACACACACACACACACACACCAAACATATACATCATGCACATAATCATACACATATAGTACATACATGCATAGGTACACAACATACACACAACAAGCACACTCTACACCCCCCCACATACACCACCCCCCACACACGCATACATATATCACACACATAATCACACACATATATCACACATATAATCACACACATATATCACACACATAATCATACACATAATCATACACATATAGTACATATATACTTACACAACATACGTACAGTATATTACACACACACACACACACACACACACACACACACACACACACGTACGCACAAAAGCAGAAAGCTTCTTCAAAGCTGACATTCCACTGTCACATTTCTGAATTGACTCAGGATTGAACTGCTGTCCAAACAAAACTGAGCAGATAAAATCTCCCTCGGAAGCACATGGAATTGTTTGCCACCATCAGCCGCCCTTCCCTCTCCCTTCCAGATGGTCTGCATCTTCTAAAACAATTTGTAAGACAGTTTCTCACATGCCCATTTCAATTAAGTTTCCTGAAATATGAGCCATGTTGTTGGCTTTTATCTCACCAGGGTGTTGCCTTTCTTGTTAATCTAGAAGACAAGGTCCACAGTGTTTTGTATACAGGTTGAGCATCTCTTGGCCAAAATGCCTGAACCTACCTGGATACAATAGTGCATTCATGGAATTCCAGCATTTGGGAGCCTGAAGGAGGAAGGTCATGAGTTGAGGTAAGCCCAGGCAATGTAGTGAGCACCTCTCTCAAACTAACTAACTAACTAACTAACTAACTAACTAACTAACTAACTAACTAAATACTGTGAGAAGAAGTCCTTTAAACATCAGCATTTTTCAGGTTTAGTAGTAGTTGCTTACATAATAAAGTTTCTTAGTGGTAGAACCCAAGTCTACACATAAAAATTATTTAGGACAAAAATCTAGTTTTCTACAATGTTTTTAGTGACTGTTTTTTACAGTGGCATTGTGTAGTTGCTCAAAAAGTTTCAGATTGTGGAGTGTTTGGGATTTTGAATTTTTAGAGACCAGATGCTCAACTCGTAGGATAATGTTCTAGATGCTGACACCGTGCTTAAGGTGACCTTCAGTTTCCCCACATGAATAAGCAAAGTGCTGCTCCCCAGTGCTCAGCACTCCCATTTCAACACCTCAGTTCCATCTTTTTCCAGAGTGTAAAGGGCCTGTGGAAGGCCCCAGCTCAGGGTGGTCTCTACATGACATTGCCTATGGGACACATGTTCAGACTTAGAAAAGCTGTTTTTTCTTTTTCTTTTTTGTGAAACTCAGATCCCCCTGGAAATGAAGATCATTCATTACCATCTGCCTTAGAAACCCAGAGGCTCAAAGAGGCTGGAAATTCAGATTCCTGTGCAAGAAATGTATGGAAAAGGAAGACAAGGAGTTATACACTGCACAGGCGTTCTCACATCTGGTTGATAATTTAGTAGATCAGGGTGAATCTCAGTCTTATTGGTCTGTAGAGAAATGCTTCCCTGTCCCCGGGCCATTGGTTCCCACTGCTTCGTAGCTCAGCTGTGCAGCTACAGCAGATGACATGGGGCACCAGGTGCTTGCATCCAGGGAACTTGAAGTATAAAGCAGAGCTCCCAGGGTGGGGGTATATTTAAGAATATTGCAACCTAGGGAAGCCATTCTTCAAAGGAAAACCCAGAACATTGTGCCAGCCAAAGTAAACAAAAGATTTAACTCTATAAACTGTAATAGGAACAGAAACAGTGGTCCAGGCCTCCATGATTTTTCTTGAATCAAAATACTATTCACAGGAATGCCACCAGCAGCATATCAATATCGTGCTCTATGTCAGTGGTTCCCAACCTGTAGTTCACGACCCATTTGACCATCGAATGACCCTTCCACTGAGGTCACCTAAGACCACTGGAAAACACAGATATTTACATTACGACTCATAACAGTAGCAAAGTTACAGTTATGAAGTAGCAACAGAGAAAATAATTTTATGATTGGGGGTCACCACAACGTGGGGGAACATATATTAAAGGGTCTCAGCATCAGGAAAGTTGAGAACCACTGCTCTAGAGTCAGAGAGAGCTAAATTCAAACTGCTATGCATGTCTACATGTGATCTCAAATCTCAGGCCTCTAAGTCAATTTTTATGCTTCCACTCATGCCCCAGGTTTGATCCAGCTGTAGCATGGAGACTGGGTATAAGGAGAAAAATGAACTAATGCAAAAATAACGCAGTCCCAGCAATGGACTATCTAGTGGATGCTCAATAAAGGTCAATTATCCCTGTCTGAATAAGTCACATTTCTCTCCAGTTTCTTCTCAAAATTAAGGCTTCTCAGTTAAGAGTAATTTGAAGGCACTCTGGAACTGAATTTGGGTGCAGTATAACCTCTTTGGCATCAGGCCCATTCCCAGAATGCTGTGCTTTCTCAGTAGTGTGACTGTAACAGAAGTCTGAAGCCAGGACACTCTCCCAAGGAGAGATTAAACACTGCATTCATTATGGCAGTTGGAAGGCTGCAATATTGTTTTTCTAGAGGGAGAGATTTATGGCTGCACTTAATGAATGCTAATAGTTTTCTTATCAGTGGGTAGCAATACAAACATTTTTGTGTATGTTAAGGTTAAAGTAAACTTTCAGAGTAGCCTTCCAGAAGTTGAAAGCTAATGATTAGTTCTTGACAAGCTTGGCTAATAACAGGAGCTCCTGGAAGGCTGCACAGGTCTGGTTCAGCCAGAATATATTATTCTTCAGTGTTTTACGATTTCACATCTGTCCTCTCAGAACTGGGCTGTCACAAAAATGCTTGCAGCTTTTGTGCTTTTCTTAAACCTCTAGGGCAGTTGTACTCCATTGCCAATGTAATCTGGTTGTTCAGTAAAGGGAAGCCGGATGCTTTCCTAACCATGTTAAAAAAAAATGTTCACCTAACTGAAATTTGTATTGCAAATAGAGTCCAATTCAACAAACACTTATTGGGTGATTACTATCTATAGAAAAATGTTATTAGGCATTTTTGATGCAACTTTGTCATTTAAAGCTCCTATTCTCTGTAAGTTTTAGCTTCTGTGGAAGCTAAAAGGGAGTAGGGAGTAGGCAAGAGTAGGTGAAGATAGTGTGTGCAAGCCTACATTAAGAGTCTCATGTACTCAACCCTGAATGTTCTGGTAACCATCTACGAGAGGGTGGTAGACACATAAGACTGGGAGCTCAGACCAAAGTGTTTCCAAGATATGATTTGTTGTGGGATAACCATTTTGTATTTTGTGAAGATGTGTGTCTGTCTAAGGCACCTTCTGATTGGTTTAATAAAGAGCTGAATGGCCAATAGCTAGGCAGGAAAGAATAGGCAGGACTTCCAGGGAGAGAAAGGAACATGGGAAAAAACTGTGGCACATGGGATTAAGCCAGTGAGACTTGGAGGGAGCTGGATATACAGTGTGGAGGAGAGGTAACGAGTCACAGGGAAGAACATAGATTAGTATAAATTTATCAGAGCTAGTTGGGAACAAGCCTAAGCTAAGGCCAAACATTCACGATGTTACTAATAAGATACTAATAAGTCTCTACACTTAGAGTCCTAGGAGCTCAGCCAAATAACTACATTTAATAGTAAGCCTCCCTCTAGCTCACACCCAGACACCTCCTACAGCAACCATGACTCAAAACCCTAACAGTCAGACAGACATTTAATGTCAAAAAATGTATTACCCTCCAAATGACCTAGAGCCTGATTTGTGTCGAACTTCATTGTTTCTTCTTTCAAGAAAAAGAAATTAACAAGGGAAAGGGATGGGTGTGTCCTCATTAGTATAAAAGTTCTCAGTGCTGCTTTTAAGAACTGCTCTCATCCTAGAAATGATCTTACTTAGAGGACATTAATGAGCATCCTTGATTGTGATTTTTCATTTTTGGTATTAGCATGATGGTATCTGCTGTGTTGGATGATCAGTAGTTGAACTTTAGTTTATGAACTGAAAAATCTCTGCCAGTACCACACAATTAATAGATACTTTCTCCTTTTCAGGGGACAGATTAAATTAACAAATCGTGACTGATTCCTAGTATACTAAAGTGAGTCACATCAAGAACCATGTGGAGATTTCCCTGAAGATAAATCCCACACCTTGCAATGAATGGAACATGGCTTCCCTGCCTAGTGCCTAATGCTGTTGCTTAGTAATTGACAGGTTTGGCTGCTGACCTCCCTGTCCTGGTGGTAAAAGTGTGGGGAATGAGTCCCAAGGCTGGCAATGATTTCTGTACCCTGTCAAATAATAGGTGGCTGAGTTTTTCCTTTTCTTTTTCTTTTTCTCTTTTTGGCATAGCTGTAACCCACACAACAAGTTGAACATGGAGGGATTTATTTTAAGTCAAATTTTCCAAGTTTTCAGTCCATAGTCTTTGGCTCCAGATGACTCTGGGTCTGTAATGAAGAACATGGTGGTGCTAGAAGCATGTGATGGAAGGGAATACTTTCCTGATACAGGTCAGGAAGCAGAAAGAGATGATAGATCAGTAATAGGATACTGTCCTCCAACCCCAAGGATACAATGCTAGTGACTCACTTCCCCCAATGAGGCTTCACTTCCTGAAGTTTACATATTCTCAAAATAGTGCCACAGAGAGCTGGTGGTAAAGGGTTTAATTCAGGGTACTGTAAGAGGTAGCTGTCTTATTTAGGGTCTCTATAGCTGTGAAGAAACACCATGACCATGGCAACTCTTATAAAGGAAAACATTTAATTGTGGTACCTTCCTTACAGTTCAGAGACTTAGTCCATTATTGTCATTACAGGAGGCATGGCATCATGTAGGCAGACACGGTGCTAGAGAAGAAGCTGAGAGTTCTTACAGCTTGACTCACGGGCCACAGGAAGTGGACTGAGATACTGGGCATGGCTTAAGCATACATGAGACTTCAAAGCCTGCCCCCACAGTGATATACTTCCTGCAGCAAGGGCACACCTCTAATAGTGGCACTCTCTTTATGGGCCACTTTCTTTCAAACCACCACAACAGCTTATATTCAAACCATTCCAGTGTGGATCAGAATCTCACAAGGAAGAGTCAGCTGTTGAGAACAGAATTGTTTGCCCTCCATTCCCTAACAAAATATGGCTGGTCTAGAATTGTTTGAATGAGAGAAATCACTAAATTTCCTAGCAGAAGAAATATAAGGAATGTACATAAAATGTAAGAATTACTTAATTCTAGTTTGTGTAAGCAAGCCAAGAGATTGAGAGTAAGACCTTTTGGTTTGTCTTGGCTAGCAGTCTTCAAATGTCTGCCTTATTGCCTGTTTGTGATACCAGAAATGCTATTTTCTCTCTCTCTCTCTCTCTCTCTCTCTCTCTCTCTCTCTCTCTCTCTTTCTGTCTCTGTCTCTCTCTGTGTCTCTCTGTCCCTGTCTCTCTCTCTCTCCCTTCCTACCTCTCTCCAACAGAGTGAGTGAAGAGCCATGCATAAAGTGGGAAACACTCAGAACTGAGAGGTTTCTGAAATGTTCTACCAGAAACCTTGGCAGTGATTGAGAAGAAATGACTGGGTTGACTAAAGTGAGGTACTTCCCTTATTTGGTACGGGCTCATCGGAGGTCGTTAGTTATATAATCAACTGCCTGCATGGTTAAGGCTCATTTTTTGAAAAGTCATAGGAAATATCTCCAAGTTTCATCTTGCTTATGGAAAGAATCCAAGTACAGGGACATCCTCAGGCAAATGACCTCCTTCTTACTTGCTTTAACATTTAAAGATAGCAAAAATACAGGACTAATCTTGAGTTGTGGCATGAACTACAAACAGAAGCCATGCCTAAAGCAAGCTTGATTCAGGGAAGGCCCATAATTAGGTTCAGGTGAGGGGGATTCCTTTCTACTTCCTGCTGGTAGGAAGGAATGAACCTGCCTCAGCATATGTGGGGGCATGCAAGGGCCTCCCCCATGCTAGTTGAAGGGGCTCCTAGGCTCCAAGTGTTTATCAGTGAAGAGTACATCTTGCTCTAACCTCACCCACAAGATGTGCTGTCCAGCTGTAGTCTTATTGAGATAAGTCGAATAAGAGCTGGACCACATAGGGTCAAGGTCTACTAAGACTGTTTACTTTTCTACCTCTGAGACCTCTGCCTTGAACTCAGAATCCTTTATGTAAAAAACAACAAAATGCTCCTCAACTACCTCAAAGGGCAACACAGCTCCCAGAGGACCTGGTAGGGCCACTTGACTTGCCTAACTCATTTTTTTCTCTTAGATCTTTTAGACACATGCTGAAACGGTGCCCACAGCACTTCAGGACCACATGCAAAGATCACCTGTGACTATTGTGACTATTTCTGCACCACCTCATATACTCATAGACAAGGCTTGCCTTGGGGGAATTGGAACAGCTGCCAACAGCTGTCTGCAACTGCCACATTGGAAAGCTCCCTCCTCTTCTTTTTGCTGTTGTTATCAGTGCTTTGGTTAAATCCATAAGCCAGGGAGGTTTCCAAGAATACAGTGTGCACAGTATCTGTTGTGAATGACAGTCAGCGTGTCAGCTTGGCCCTTCAGGAAACATTTGTGTTTTGAAGGCCACCTACTCTGTTTGAAAGATGGGAAGTTGTCATATCTTGAACTCAACTCCACTCAGTCATTTCTGTTTTAATGAGCCAAACTCTGAGTTATTCTTGGAGGTGGAGTCGTTTTGAAAGTGGAGGGAATTATCTCCGTACGTGTCAAGTTTGTCAAATATCTCAAAGTCACTGGGAATGAGGATGGCAGAGACACACAAATTCAAGAAAAATATAGAAACTTGACAATAAAGCCAATTGAGTTGCTGAATCTTTCACCTTCATAATCTGCCAGAACTTGAAGACAGGAAACTCCCAATGCGGAAGGTGGGATGAAAGTCTACCTGGCTCGGTGCAAGAGAAACTGCAGCTTCAGCACTCTTTGTTTGTGTCCTTCCTCGACCTGATGCTACTCCCCTTCAATGTGAGCCAAGCAAGCCAAGGGCAGCGGCAGGTTCAGGGGCTCAGGGGCCAGATTCGCCTGTAAGGTGGAAGCTGTATCCAGATGGGAATCCTCACGTGCCATTCTCCATCTCTATGTCAAGGTGTTTCCTAGCCATCCATTCAGAGTCCCAGTGAGGAGAGAAGCACCTCCAGGCTGCTAAAAGCAGATAAACACCAGTTGTTTTACAAGAGCTGGGTGGGAGAGCGGGTGTAAACCTCTTTGCACTACACAAAGGCAGCCTGATAATAACAAATTGCCTTGTCAACCACAAGAGATACTTAGTTATTAATGGAAATAATAACAGATTCTATTAGCTTTGTACACTGTAATCAAAGGGACATCAAAAGGAACCGATATTACAAATAGTTAACAGTGAAAACACACTAATGAGATAAAAACCACTTTCATCCCTCCCTTCCCAAATGCGCCAGTGGAATAATTATTGATAATAAATACAATTCTTTAAATGTAGACAGTATTTTTAATGCCAAAACTCTAGCCACACAATTGAAGCTTTTCCTGATGACATAAAATTAATTTTTTTTTGGTGTAGGAAAATAATAACATTCTGCTGGTGTTACAGGAGTACGTGAGTAGTAGTCATCTAACTGATTGGTGGGCACAGGCTAAACTACCATGGCCTTTGGTTGCCACTGCAAATATTTGAGCAAAGAGTCATCTCAGTTGTTAATATCTGAAGCAGGATACAGGAATGAGTGGGAGGAGCTTCCTTAGAGGGTATTGCTATCACAATGTAGTCCAGCCTTACTCACCATTAACTAAGCTCTCTGCTCCTTTGAAGCCCTCTAAAAGTATTAGCATGTGCCACGGCCTTCCTGGGAGGCAAATGAGTATTTCTTTCACCTTTTCTCCCTTAGAATAAATAATAATAATAATAGTAATAATAATAATAATAATAATAATAATAATAATAATAATGGTGATGGTTGGACATGACCGTTTTAGTCTTACAAAGTCTTGACTTGAAGTTTCATATTCTGTAACATTTATATCATTCTGCAGGCATAGAACATTTGTGTCTTAACTTGTTTATTTTACCAAGGCTTTTAAATAACCCTAGTAGGGTGAAGGCAGTATGTCCAACATAAAAGGAAAATATCTGCCCAATCCTCATGCTGGCATATAATCTTGAAATGCGAAGTAGGTACTGACCTTTCATTCAAATAAATGGGCAAATGCCTAAGAGCTCCTGCATGGATCATCTGATTACCTATGAACTCATAAATATTGATAAATACATTTAGTTTCATTTTTTTCTGCTGGGGATGGCATAGAAGATGGCTGACGTGCTGCCAGCAGAGACTGGAGAAAAGGGGACCCGAGATTGTGGCCCATGAACCCTCTGTGTGTTCCCCTCCGGATCTTCTGCTTAGCATGCCTCTAGAGGGCCAAGGCAGAAATGTATACTTGTCCCAAGGTCATGCTTTATGGCATGCACATGTCATACCCTCCCCAATATAAATATTTCTTATAATACTAGTCTTCTTCTTCTATCTGATCTTCATGTTCTGTGTTCCTAGATCAATGGTGATTTCTGTGATACAGGAAAGGAGAGAAGTAAATTTCACAGGAAATTATACAGAGATGATCACTCAGGCTGGGGTTAAGGCAGTTATACAGTTCATGGAAAAGAACCTGCAGCCTGGAGAAGATTAGGTCTTCTTTGGAATTGTTGGATATAGAAGGACAGAAGTTGCTGACTTGCAGGGACAGATTTCTTGTCTGAGGTCATTGTAGCCCACCAGTCATGGGGCTTGGTGTTTGTAGAGGGCTGAGGAGGAACTTAGGCGGCTACAGGAGTCTTGAGGTTGGAGCAGACTGTGTGAGAAGGAAATGACTGTCTGGTACATTGACCACTGTTCTTATTTTTACCTTTTTTGTGAAATTGCATGTTGCTAGCCTTTGGGTCAAGTGCTCAGAAGATTGTATAATCATTAATAATAAAAATAGATTATGCTTGCTTTGGTGTTAAGTCTGGAATAGTTCCTGTGTTTAGTGAAAGATGATGAAGAATATATTGGAGATTTTCTAAGAATAACCTTTGGAATCATGAGAACATTTTGTATTGGGTGATTTTCCCCTTTCCTTTCTGTTCCCCCTTTACTTATGATATAAAAGACTGAGGTCACCAGGGCAAAAGCAGAAGCTAAAGTAAGAGAAGTTAGAGAAGCTAAGAGAAACTAAGAGAAGCCAGGGAAGCAAAAGAAACTTAGCAACTGCAGAAGCCCGAAGTGACCTGTCAGCTTGCATGAACATTGTCTCTGAGTCGTTATTGCGCCTTCCAGGTATCCCATCCTTCAGACCCCCAAAACTGCTGAGGCTGGTCCCAGGCATTTTTCAATTAGAGGAAAATACTTTTTAGTTTTCCTTTATCAGAGTGTGAGGTAAGCAGACTTGTCCCTTTAAGTTATAAAACACTGTGCAGAAAGATAAAACTATGGTTTTGTTTACCAATAACAATACTATGTTTCAATAGTAGTGTTTCAGTATTTCAGTAAAGAGTGCAAGAGAAGTGTAGGAGGAAAATGAGAAATATCCTTAGAAAATAAACAGCCAAAGGTTTTCAATGAAAGTAGAAATATGGAATTTTAGGAGAAAATACACTGTTTGTGAAGCTGGTTCTTTCAGGTCAAGTCTGGACCCAGGCCTGGCTCTCCACTCATAGGACTGGGAAACAGGGACAGGGTGTAGTGAGAAAGAGATAAATGATAAAACTCATGCTGTATGATACATTTGGGCCTTATTTCCTGCTACCTGTCTTTCTTCTCTGCCCGTCTTTATCTGGGCAATGAGACAAACGGGATGTGTTACAGAAGCATTTGTCCCGTGGAACAATGTAGACATGCTGAAAGGACAGGAGTTGTTTAACATCAAGAACTTCAGAATGAATAATGAGAGCACCAGACTATAGAACCTTAAGTAGAACAGGCATGCTTGAGTCACACAGGGTAAACAAGGCAGGAGAAATGTCTACCATGGGATACATTGTCCACTCGGTAAAATTAGTTTATAAAAAATCTTCCTGATTTGCCTTGGAGTGGAAAATCTGGCAGATGCTATTGTTCACACGTGGTAGAATTTAGTAACCTCGGTAAGGAGACAGATTGTCTCTGTGTATCTTCTACTGTGGTGCACAAGAGGACAGAGCTCATGATTGTGGAATTCCTGCTCAAGTTGTCTCATCCAGATCAAATCCTGAGGACCATCACATAATCCTACGTTGGGGGACTTTCTAAGAACAACTGTCCTGTACTGTTCAAAAGCATCCACTCAAGAAGACAAGCAGAAGATGAAAGACATTTTTCAGGCCGAAGGCTGTCAAAGAAATCTGACAACTAAAGACTGTATAGGATTTTAAATAGACTTACCAATGCTCAGAAGATATTTGAAGATGAACAGAAAATTTTATTGCTCATTGAATTAGACTACAATATTAATCTCAGTATTGATTTCTGATTTTGATGGTTATACTGTCATTTTCTGGGAGCGTTTACTTATTTTAGCATATGCACATTGGCATACTAATTAACAGGTAATAAGACCCATGTCTGAAACTTTCTTCCCAGTGATGAGGAAAAATACAATATGTGTAAGAAGAGGGAGCAATAAGATCAATGTGGGAGGATATTAACACTGGGGAAGCTGAGTGTTTTAAACTGAAATGTATGTCTCCTCCAAACTGTATAGTCAATTTCTAACTCCTAGTACATGTACTGTAGAATGCAACTATGATGGTCCTTTATTATCTCGAGAAGGTATGTTCCAAAATCCCCAGGGATACTTAAAATTGCAGTTCTTATAATCTCTGTATACCGTATTTATCTTATGCATACATACCTATGGTAAGTAAGAAGTTGACAACCATAAGTTATAAAATAAAATAATTATAGCAAATACAACAGTTACAATAAAATGCACATGAGTGTGCTGTCTCCTTCAAAGTATCTTATCTTTTCCCTTAAAGGAAGCACTTTATGGCTTTTCTTTAGCATATATTAGCTATCAGTGTGAGATTCTGATGCTTTGAGCCCACTATTAAGTAAAATAAAGGTCATTTGAACAGACACTACACGATTACAATAGTGGATCTGGTAACTGAGAACGCTACTTACAAAACTGAGGACTAGGTTCTGTACTCAGTATGGAAACACTGGATAAAGAGACAGTGTATGTTCAAGAAAAGACAGAGCAGAACAGAACAAGACATCATTACCTTACTTAACAACTTAAAACTCCCCCACTGCTCTTTTCTAGAAATGTCCATTTAATATTTTTAGACGGTGGGTAATGATGAAAAATGCAAGGGTAAATAAGGGAGACTTCTGTACACACAGTGACAGGACTTTTAAGAGAGTTGGGGGTGGACCCTGAAGAGGTCTGACTAGCATCCTTATAAAAATAAGACCTTTGGATGATTGAAAAATCACCAGGGAGCTGGGCACAAAACAGAAGGGCAGTGAAAGGACACATTCAGGTGGGGGCCACTACAAGAGAAAGGGGGGAACTCAGGAAAGTAACCCTATCTACATCTACTACATCGATCTCCAGAACTGCCAGTGTGATGGTTTGAATGAGACTGCCCCCAGAGGCTCCTGTATTTAGAGGTTTGGGTCACAGTTGGTGGACTGTTTAGGAAGGACTAGGAGGTGCGGCCTTGTGAGAGGAGGTGTGTCACTGGAGGAGCTTTGAGGTTTCAAAAGCCCATGCCAGGACCAGTGGTGCTCTCTTACTGCAACTTGTAGATTACATGTGAGCTCTCAGCCATGGCTCTAGCACCATGCCAGCCTGCCTGCCACCATGCTCCCTGGCATGATAATCATGGACTAGCCCTCTGAAACTATAAGCCAGCCTCCAGTTAAATGCTTTGGTTAATAAGCAGCCTTGGTAATGGTGTTTCTTCATAGCAATAGAGCAGTAACTAAGACCGTCAGTAACCAAAGTCTATGGTACAGTCACCTAGTCTGCGGCATTCTGTCGTGAACCCTAGCATATTAGTACAGACCAGTGTGTGTAGACATACACACATTCATTTTAAGTGTATTACCTCCTATTTATATAAAACCACTGTTACAAGGCATAAATCCTAGTGGTGGATGGATTTTGACACATATTGATTTTTTAAACATAAGGCCATATTTCATATGGTCTCCTGAAACTGCCTTTTTAATTTAGCAATGTATCTTGGATATTTTTCCCTGTCTATTTAACATTTTTATTATTCTTGTTGATGTTACTTTTGATTGACAACTCATAACTATACATTCATGGATATAATGTATTTTGATATGTTTATTCAACATGAAATGGAAGTTCACATATCCATCACATTGTGTAACTATCCCTTTTCTGGTGAAAATTTTTTAAGTTTATTCTTGTTTTGAAATATGTGTTATTACTGAAAATAGCCACAAGACTTTCAATAGTCTCAAATCCTGTTTACCCTTTCTACCTGACACCTTGGCTCCACCCACTATCTGCCATTCCTTCTACTCATCTATGATGGACATTTAGGTTAACTCTACCTTGGCTACTCATCTTAATAATTCTGCAATGAACTTGGGCATGCAGATATATCTTCAATGTACTGATTTCATTTCCTTCGACTGCATAGCTGTAAATGGGGCTACTAAATCCTGTGAACTGAAATTCTCAGAAAAAAAAGAGCCACACCTACATTAAAGATTCAGCAAGGCCCTGGAATGATTCCAATACAGTTCAGATATGATACTATCCACTCACTGATCATCTGTGTCTGACTTCATATCCTTGTGACTATCAGGTAAAAACTGTAGGGAGATATATTAACAAACCACAGGCTTCTGACAACCCAAAAGCTAACCGTCATCAGATCTGAGACACAGAAGATATTTCTCGATCTTCTAGGATTTTCTCATCAGTTTATTTGAAAAAGACCCTGACTTAATGAATTTCTTTTGTTCTGTGACTATAAGAAACTCATACATCTGTTGTTATATCTGAACATGGTATTTATGGTAGACTGAATCTGTGTTCCCATGCCATAGTCACTCACATTTGACTCTAGTAAAAAATATCTCTACTCTCCTTTGGTATTAAAATTGATTTTGTATTGATAATCATGGTCAAGGAAATAAATGGAGAGAATGAACATAGATATATGACTTGCAAATATTCCCTTCTGCAGGATGGAAGAAAATACTTAGAAATCATGCATCTGACAAAGTATTAATAGACAAAATGCATAAGGAACCCAAACAGCTCAACAGCAAGAAAACAAATAATCTGATTAAAAAGTGGGCACTGAGCCTGACAGATATTTCTCTAAGGAAGACCTACCAATGACCACAAGCTAAATGAAAGCATGCTCAGCATCATTAACCGTTAGAGTAATGCAAATCAAAACCACAATAAAATATCACCCCACCCCTGCTAGAATGGCCTTTATCAAAATGATGAAAAATAAGTGCCAGCTAGGACAGAACTCTTGCATGTTGCTGTTGAGAATATAAGTTAGCATTGTCACTTTGGAAAGCGACGTGGAAACTTACTCAAGAACCTGCGGACTGGACTTCATTGCATCATTCTTGTAACATTTCATCCCAGTTTGAAAAGAGTTTTAAAATACTCAAATAAAAAGGAGGCAATTAATTAAAAAGCAAGAAAGCAAGGGAAGAATGAAAGATGATTTATGGCTGAGAAGATCCAATTTTCCTTCTAGGGAATTGTGCTGATAAATAAAAGACTAAGAAGGTAACTACTTTTGCCTGCTACACTTAAATCATTTTCAGAGTTTTTTTTAAAACAAGGAGAAAGCATGTTACACACCTGTCTCCGTCTGGTAAAAATATCTGTGTAGTAATTAGCAATCCGGAGTAAAAGTCACCTTCCATTGCAATTTGAGGAACAGGTGGACATGCCCACCCCATTCATGTTTTAACATAGTATTTTTTTTTTTTGTCCACATGTTCTAACATAGTATATAAGAGCAGTATCTGCATTCTCTTAAATCTGTATGTATGGCAATGGCTGTTTGTGTATTACAGCATATTTCCAATGACTACTGTATCAACAAGACAGGATGAAGCTACTATAAAAGAGAGTAATGGAGAAAGATGAAAACATGTTAAAAACTGTAGAAGACTTGGAAAAGAAACTAAAAACAATATCCAGGATGTAGAGCTAAAAGATATTCCCAAAGGAAAAAGAA